>SNQJ01S0045856.1:83993-97306 GCA_010110895.2 Picea sitchensis
AACCTGTACCAAACAATCTGTAATCAACCTGTACCATAAACAAGTGAAACCAACCATGTAACAAGTATGTACCAATCATGTGTCAAGTACTCATCAAATATGACTCATCAACATGTACCAAAATCATTAACTATACACCTGATGTATGTGCCAACTCATCAACTACTTGTCTCAACCATGTACCCAACTTGTACCTCAACCAAAAGCCCTCATCAATTTCATCATCCAAATATGATTTGTAAGTATGTAATAGACCTGGTGTATATGATCACATACCTACAAACCTTCCTTAACTTTAAAAACAAGAGACTAGCATTTTCATCAAACGTTTCTTTAGTCTCACAAGACTAGTTTTGGATTAGTCAACAACCCTAACTTGAAATAATCATAACTTTGTACCTATAATGAATACAGATATGAAACTGATATAAACTGTTCTTCAGTGTGTTTTATGCAATTCCTCCAGGTTTCACTTCTTGGAACCTCTCAGAAAAGGAGTTATAGCAAAAATGGCACACCTTGTTGAATTCTGGCTTATTCTAGAGAGCGACCTTGTAGAGCGTGTCCCACACGAAATATTTGTTGAATTGATTTGAAACTATTACACATAATACTACATAATGTACTCTAACCAACACCTTTTTTCTTACTAAATTTTGATCTGTTATGAATAAGTTGTGATGTTTTTACCCGAAACACTTGTTTTTGACTAGTTTCAGGACTAGCCACAAACCCTATTTTCCACAGAGTGTAACTCCAAAAATACAACGACCCATAAGATGATTTTTTTACCACAGATGCTTGGATATGTTTCCTAAATTGAATAGAAATTTCATGGTCTGAATAATTCTAGAAAAACAATTATTGCGAAAATGGTGAGATGACCTGAAAAAAAACATACCTTAGAAAGCATCATCAAAAGAATTTATCCTTCCTTGAATTCCAACCTTATTTTCTTCACTTTCCTCAAAAATTAGGCTTACATATCCTTTGGTTACCTCAAAAACCTATAGGTACTCAACATGCTCATTTTTTTTTAAAATGAGAGAGTCTTGCCTCTTATTTATATTCTCCAAGTAGCTTCCTTAAAAACATATTCTAGGTCACTTTACCCACTTTCCTTATTTTAGGGTTAACCCACTTCTAATTTCTCCATTAAATTTATTATTTAAACAATTTATTTTCTATTCACTTTGAATTATAGTACACTCATCACTTCACTTTATTATTTACCTTCTAAAATCTCTTAAACCACTTTGACTACTTTGATCTTTTGGGGCTTCTAGATGACATAAGAGGGTCCTCCAACTTCGTAAGGCCATAACTCTCAAACTGTGAGGAGTTATGTGACATTCCGCATACCACCAGAAATGGAATGACATGTAACATCCATATAGAATATTATTACCTTCAAATATATCAAAAATCATACCATTATCCATCAAACAAACTTGGTTCCATTACCCAAACCTGGGTTCTCCAACTTCTCATGGCCATAACTCTCTAACCGTGAGGAGTTATGTGACATTCCACATACCACCAGAAATGGCATGACAAGAACTATACATATAGGATAGTTTCACTGAAAAATCCAATGACCTTCATCTCATTATTCCAAAAATAAGCATGGGTTCTCTAACCATACTTCTAGGATAACTCAATCCGCAAAGCGTCTTCCCGTGAGGACTTTGACCATAAGGAGACCACTTTGGAGTTCATCCATTTATACTTATTATCAACCATGAAAAGACAATAATAAGTCATATTTACATCAAACAAACTTGGGTCCATTACCCAAACCTTTGTGCTACTGGGATTTCTTCAAGGGTTGATATCAATGACAACCAACCTTAATCAACAATCTCCCCCTTTGGAATTGATGGCAACACTCTGATGAAAAAATAAAATTATGTCATGCAGTACTAAATTTATATCACTCATGCACCCCTTGGAAACATGCCTCTGTCCTCTACATCTTTGTGACCCTTTCTCCCCCCGTAACCATGCCTTTGTCCTATGCATATGATGAATCTCTCCCCCTTTGTCATCAATGACAAAGGTATCTTTTCATCTGGGGCTGCTCCCCCTAACTGAACTGTCCTCTTCATGGTGCTTCATCGTGTACATCTAAGACATATAAGATAAGCATTCAAACAGATTTCATTTTGGAGTAGAAATAACTCCAAGTCTTTGGAAAAGATATTCAAAGGCTTCCTGTGCAAGTGGTTTTGTAAAGATGTCAGCCACTTGTTCTTTTGTGCCCACATACTCAACTTTGATGTTCTTTTCTGCAACCTGCTCCCATAGAAAGTGATACTTTATTGGAATGTTATTCATCTTGGAGTGCATCACTGGGTTCTTCGAGATGCTGATGGAGCTTGTATTATCACAATAGATTGGAATGGGCTCATGATACTCAACCTATATATCTGTCAGAGTTTGTTTCATCCAAAGAACCTGCGTAAAACATGATGTTGCTGCAATATACTCTGCCTCGGCTGTATATAAGGATACTGATGATTGTTTCTTTCTTATCCATGATACTAAACACTCATCCAAGTAGAATGATACTACACTGGTGCTTCGTCGGTCATCAATACAACCTGCCCAATCTGCATCTATGTAGGAAATGTTAGCACTCTATAAATTTTGTTCGGCTGAATACACAAACAACAGAGGTAACTTTTTCAACCATATTTAGAGCTAAGGAACTAGCTTGCTCAACTCAAAGAGGGCTCTCTCGTGTCACTTAATATAGCTATGGAAATCGGTGGCTAGATTTGGTTTGTGTTGGGGGTTTTTAATAAAATGACTGGAAAAAAGAAGATAACATTTGGGCTATTAGGTCTGAAATAAATAGAACACATTATCAAACCTGAGAACTATTTAGAGGAAAAGGCTAAATCAGGTAGTGAGTCCGAGTTTATATCTGAAAATTTTGCACGACACTAGAGGAAAAAGGAACACATAACTATATCAGAGCATTATAGAGATGAATTCTGAATAAGTTAAGAAGAAAGAAACATAGTCTAAGTTGCTAAGCCAAGAGCATCAAATAATGAATTATGGGCCTCTAAATCTCCAATTTAGACAAAAAGAAGTGTAAATGAAATATATGCTTACATGATGTAAGATTCTGGCTGACAGAAGCTAAAACTTAATAAATTAATTTTTAGATAACATTGATATTTTGTTACTTCTTTTACGGTTCTATATTCAACAAGTTAACAAACTAACCATTCATGGTTCAACAAATTATAATTGAGCACATGAAATACAAATCATATATAAAAAAAATACACAGCTTAGTAAAATAGTGAACCCTTATAACTATAATGACATAAATACCTCTTAGTGATGCTATTTTCCCAACTTTGTCTGTCCTTGCTGCTCTGCCCAAACTCTGCCCAAAACCGAGTCTTTCCTCCCTGCCAGCTAGGAACAGAGCCTATCCAGCTCCCTGGCTCCAGGATTCCATGAGGATTCTTGGCCCCTGAGCCCAAAACTCCCAGCAGCCAATGCTCCCCTATAATAGTCCACCCAAACTCCAAACCAGAAAAATACAATCCCAAATATCAAAATAATGTTACCTCCCCAAAAATCAAAAGTGTCCTCTCTCCAATGCCTCTGCCCCCTCATATCCTCCTTCCCATTCACCACCTCCTCCCTTCATTCAATGCCACCCACCTAATCCCTCCATTTAATGCCACCTTATCCCTCCATTTAATGTCAAACACCTTATCCCCTTCTCCTTAATGGTTCCCTCCTACATTACGTTATGTTTTCTTTTAAACAAATTAAAATTTATTAAACTTTAATTCATTACCCAAATATTTAATGAGTTAATTAATTAATCAATCAATTAATTAATATACATTAAACAATAATTAATTAATTATTATTATTATTAAATATTAATTAATTAATTAATACACATTAGGACAATTAATCATTTAATTAATTAAACTTAATAAACGTTAAACAATTATTTAACTTTGACAATTAGTTATTTAACTAGGGTTGTTACATACACCCACCCTTTAGGAAACTTCGTCCCAAAGTTAAAGTATTTTATGATACAAGGGAAAAGAAACATGGTTCACACATTCATAACAATTAACCAACATTATTAGTAAGTAAGCCAAGAAAACTCATACATACTAGTGTACATGTGCAAAAAAGCATGTGTAGCTAGTACATACAAGTCTCTTGCATGTACTAATAACAATAACTATCATCTCTATAGCAATTTCCATATGCATCCAATTCATTCAACATGACTATTCATTTTATAAAAGACAATAAACCAATCACATGTTTGTGAAATCCTTCAATTACAATTATCGAGCTCAACAATGTTATTTAGACAATTGTAGTTTAGTTACGTAATTATGAATATTCATATATACCCATTTTCATTTCAGATAAAAAAGAAAAAACATTAAATTCCACCATAAGACACATCTCCATACACTCTCAATTATTTCTACTCATCCTTCCTCCCTAACTTACTTCCATATTCATCCCTAACCTTCCTCTGATGGACTATCTTGGAGCGTTAACTATATTGACCTAACTCCAAATAGAACCCGTAAGTGGAAGTGTCACTATCTTGACCAAGCTTCCCCAGTAGGCAATTGAAAGTCATCATCACACATCTAGGGGAGAGTGAGCTAACACCGTCCTCCCATGACTTCAGGTTTCAGAGGATACACGGTGGGAAATGCCTCCACCCCTCCTAATCATGACTAGGTTCCACACCCTACAATGGAATGTACAGTGGCATCATGTTGCTGGGAGTTTTGTCATCGTCTATTTAGTTTTGGGCAGTCTCACCACCTGAAATCCTGCACTGTTCCACATATCATAGAAATGCATCCAAACCAATATAATTTCACATAAAAAGATTCATACCATATTGTTTCTCGGCCTATGGTCATGACATCCACTTTCATCATCATTATCCCTTGGCTATTTCATAGCCCATAACTTGCAGATTAGTCTGTAACACAAACTCATACATATCTATGCATTATTATCATGTAATTACATACAACTATAATCTCAATTCGGTATCCCCATATCAAAAAGTTTAATATCAAAGTTTTCAAGTTATAATAGATCTCATAATATCCCATAATTCAATTAACATTACCCATTCATAGAATTATCATTTACATAATAGTTTGCAACATATCCAACATCATTCAAATAGCATTTAAACCTTCATAGGATTCTCATTCACACAATATATTGCATCATATCCATCATCATCAATAACAATTAAGCATTCATAGAATTTACATTCACATAGTAGATCGCATCATATCCAACATCATTCAAATACATTTAAACATTCATAAAGGTTCATACGTCTTAAAAGTTCAAGTGTATCATTTAATAGTTTCACTGTGAATACAAAATAAAGGTGTGTAGGCCTCAGGTAATCCTAGTTGTCTAAGTCAAAAGGTGGTGTTACATACACCCAACCTGTGAGAAACATATTCTCGAGGTGGTCAAAAAAGTGAGCGATAATATCGTCATAGTGTCTCGACATCTTCCCAAGTAGCAGATCCTGGACTATACTTGTCCCATTGGACCTTAACTTGGTCTACCAGACAGTTCTTGAGCTGTCAGACTCTATGGTCCAATATACGTAACGGTTCTACTGTGAGGGTTCCCATGTCCGATACCTACAATTCCTTCCAATTTAGTTTATGTGATTCATCAGCAACATAATGATGTAGAACATATACATGCAAAACATTATGAGTTTTATGCAAGTGGGGTGGAAATACGAGACGATAGGCAACGGGTCCAATTTTCTCTTGGATTCTGAATGGTCCTATAAATCCAGGTGACAACTTTTTCCCCTTCCCAAACCAAATTGTACTCTTATTAGGCCTAATATGAATGAAAACCTGATCTCTCACTTTATAACTTCGATCAGTCCTGTGTGCATCCGCATAACTTTTCTTTCTATCTTGTGCTTCCCTTAGTCTCTGCCTAATCTGAATCACATGTTCCTCCATCTCTTGAATCAATTCTGGCCCAACTGTTACTCGATATTCTAATCTATCCCAACTCAATGATGTTCTGCATGGCCTTCCATACCTAGCTTTCTAGGGTGGCATTCTGATGGAGCTATGAAAACTGTTATTGTAGGCGAAATATACCAAAGGTAGGTACTTCTCCCAATGGGTTTGATTATCCATGACATACATCCTAAGCATGTCTTCCATGACTTGATTTACTCTCTCAGTTTTCCCATCTATTTCAGGATGATAAGTTGTGCTTAAGTTCAACTGAGTCCCCAACGCTAACTGCAAACTTGTCCAAAACCTAGAAGTGAATCTGGAGTCCCTATTTGAAATGATCTTCTTAGGTATCCCGTGCAAACGGATGACCTCACTTACAAACACACATGCCACATCAGTGACATCGTAAGTGTCTCTAACCGGAATAAAATGAGCACTCTTGGTTAACTTATCAACTATCACAAGAATGGCATTGTGTCTATGAGTAGTATGAGATGTAATGACAGCTCCCGAAAACAAAATCCATAGAGATGACTTCCCCTTGGACATAGGAACATCATGTGATTTAGTGGGGACTGTCGGTGGTGGCTGGTGAATGCGACTTTCCTTGTTGACACTCTAGGCACTTAACAATGAAATGGACTACATAATGCTTCATTCCTACCGAGAAGAGGCTTCCTCATGTCTAGTACATCTTCCTTCACGGGATCGCACAATAAAAAGGGTGCTCTATGGGCTTCATACGATGGCAATATCCCCACCTTTGGGATGTACATCCCTTCCTCGATATCTTAACGGTCTGTATGCCTTCCAGACTATATCTTCATACTTTGGATCTAATTGCCTCCCACTCTTGGAGTTTGGAAGTAACAACTAAATACTAAGCGTCTCCTTGGAGTTGTGTCAGCTTACATGTTCCCTCGTTGACCTTTAAGGGTATCAAGGAGAACGCACGTGGTCTCCTACTCAAGGCATCTGCGACCACATTTTCCTTTCCTTGATGTATGAAATACCAAAATCACTCACTCATAAACTCACTCCATGCATGGCACTTGGCATTGAGATCCCTTTGGTGAAGAGATCTTTAAACTTTGATGGTCCATTTTGAGCTCAAGTTCACCCGGAATAGTGCCTCCAAATATTGAAAGCTAGCATTACGGTTGCCAAATCTAAATCATGAGTAGCATAAATCTCTTCATGTTTCTTCAGCTTCCTTGACACATAGATATCACTCCTCCATCACGCATTAGCATGGACCCCAACCCAGCAGAGGCATTCATGCATCTTGTGAATTCCTTTTCCATATCTGACACTCATAGAATCGGTGCACTGGTTGGTAATCTCTTAAGCTCAATGAATGCACTATCACATTCTTACGTCCACTCATACCTAACCCCCTTATTGTTTGCAAAGTGGTGATGGGTTTCTCTATTTTAGAAAACCCCTCCACAAATATCTGACAATAACCTGCTAGCCCCATAAAAATTCTTACCTCATGGGCTGCATTTTTAAACGGCCATTCCATAATGGCCTTTTACCTTTTCTAGTTCCACAAAGATTCCTTCGCCGAAAATGAAATGACCTAAATAATGAATATCTTTCTAGAAGAAGGAGAACCCGACAACTTCCCAATACAATTTTTTCTCTTTAAGGCGGGACAACACCACTCGCAAAGTGTTCCTCATGTTCTCTTTCATTCTTGGAATAGATAGGGATGTCATCTAGAAAGACTTGTACAAAATGGTCTAGAAGTATTTCCATATTATGTTGTTCATGAGGCTCATGAATCTTGTTGGCACATTGGTCAATCCAAAGATTTTTCTATGACAAACTCTTAATGCCCAAACTGAGTTCGAAATGAATTTTTAGCAATATCACCTTCCTTAATCCTTAATTGGTGATACCATGATCACAAATCAATTTTTTTAGAATACCCTTTGCTCCTTTCATCTGATCAAAGGTCGTATTCCGCGACGTGGGTACCTATTTTTTTCCAGCTGTATACCGGTTCAAGTCCCACGTAATCCGCCACGGTCATAAGGGAACCATCCTTCTTCTTCACAAAATTATTGGTGCACCCCAAAGTGAGACCTTTGGGCCTTATTGTCCCTAAGTCTAATAACTCTTTCAAACTGCATTTGCAACTCACAAAATTATGGCGCTGTCAATCGATGCGAGGTCGCCAGAGTGGTTTTGCACATGGTTTTAGCTCAATATTAAAATCGAGCTCCCTCTCGGGAGGTAACCACGGTAACTCATTTAGAAAAACATCTTTAAGCTTTCGACAATACTAGGTCGCGATCTGGGAGGGTCCCTTCCCTTTCATTCTTTGCTTCTACTACGCTCTGATCAACATCCTTTCCTTATGCAGCTCAACCTTCATAGTTGAGATAAAGTGTAGAGACACCCATCTCCATACACCTTGGATCTCGCGAGGTATTCCTTCATCGTCGACCACAAGGCGCCTTTTTTTGAAATAATCAGCAAAGCTGATGAGATTCTATTAGCTGTTCAAATGATTAGGTCATACATCCCGAGAACAACGACATATACCTTCCAGCACGGTAGTACACACTCCCAATTCTACTGGCCTGGTACATTTACGCTGGGTCCTGCAGCTTTTGACTCCTCGAAGCCATCTCGACTTGTTTAAAGTCATGTATGGTTGCCAATACTCTTTCTATCACGGATGGTGAAATGGGGAAACTATCTACGTAGCACGAAATCAAACAAAATCCTAGCATTGATATGATTTAGCGTGCGATGACTCCCACCACCATGGATTGATGTTCTACATGGCGATTATTAGCTGCTGTGTAAATATGGTGGTTGCCACTTGCTCTTCCCATGAGGGCCTTTCCTTATCTATGCACAAAATCGCGGTGCTTAACTCTGAAGTGATCCACACACTAGTAATGGGGTCCTCACATCCCCAACAAGTAACATGAGCTTGAACTACGAAAGGCATTGTTAAGTGAGTATCTCTAAAATGAGTTCCTTCCCTGGAACCCCTACCCCTACTAGCTTCTCCACGGATGGCCATGGACTTGCCTACATGGGTTGGTAAAACCAGATGCTACATAACGCCATTAGAAATCCTGCGGCTACTATCGCTGGTGTGGGAATCTATTACCATATGGAGGTGTCCTTGAGCTCCCTCCCTTGGGAAATGTCCTGGGGGCCTTCCCAATGAATCTGAGGATGATCGCGGAAAGATTTGGTGCTGTACCTCCGGTTAAAGTTCATCATTCCTCCATGGCTGCATTTTCCACAACTTTTTCTACTGAAGACGATTTCCACATACGCACCATAGCTCTTATCTTCTGGTTTAATCCATAGACAAAGCGTTATGCTTTTCGTGATTATTATCCATGTATGAAACATATTTGACCAATTCCATAAACTGATCTCATATTCTTCTACGATTATGTTTCCCTATACTAAGGCATAAAATTCACTCCCACACAGTATTCCTCATAGTAAGGCAGTAGATATTGCCTTTGGAACCTCTCCTCGAAAAATTCCCAAGAAATCTGATGTCACAGGGTGAATCACCGATTGCCTTTCTAGGTTGCCCTACCAATTCAAGACACTTGTCTCTCAAGTGAAAAATCACTATCTTCACCTTTGCAGTGGATGCGCCAATCTCTTAAGCAAAACAGTTGTCATGCCTTCCAACCATTAGCCGCAAATTCACTAGCATGGCCTGCAAACTCTGAAAGTTTGATATTTTGGAGTTCTCTAGTGATGTCTTTGGGTGGAGTCCCTCCCCCCTGAATCCCTCGACACATTTGGATTACCTGTTCAGGTGTAGGGATCGCCGATTCCTGTTGGTTGTTGCCCCTTTAAATTCTCATTTATAGCCTCCAAAGAGCCCATTATGAGAGCTAGTTCAGGCAATATTGGCGGCGGAACTGGCGGTCCCTGCGACGATGAACCTCTACCTCGATTTACTCGAGTCCTAACCATATTGTATACTTGAATCTGCATCAACTAAAGTTGTCAGGGTGAGTTTAAGAACATTTCACATTTGTGCATCTTAAACTAGAAAGCGAGGGTTAGGTGTAAGTTTTTTTAACACAATGCGTAAACATACGTTACTCTCTTTAGGGGGAGGTGGCTAGGTTAGGGTTAAAGCGTCTAATCTTGATGTATTTGCCTAAGAAAAATACTGACTCCCTCTCCCGGTAGCTATGCTAGCATCACACCATACTTGTCAATTCCTCTAACTTACTTTCTTAGTGCGCATGCATCCCCCTCCTGCTTATCCTAGTCTAAAATCTTTTAAAAAAATTTGGATTTAAAAACTAATTAATTTGATCTTGTACATAATTAATCATTAAATATGTGCTTAATTATTAACTTATTTACTCACTATAGTTAATTAATCACTAAAATCGGTAGTTTAAATAAAGATTTAAAATTTAAAATCAAACCCATTTAAAAATTTACTCTAAAATAAAAATAATAATTTTAAACCATTGAAATAATTAAATTTACAATAAATAAAAAAAAATTAATTGTTTAAAAATAATTTTTTTTTTTTTTTTTTTTTTTTTTTTTTTATTTAAAAAAAATTAATTAAACTTTTCACTAAATTAATTTATAGACGCAATAAATAAAATAATAAAATTATATATATATATATATATATATATATATATATATATATATATATATATATATATATATATATATATATATATATATATATATATATATATATGTAACATATATATATATATATATAATTAGAATTAAAATTTAATACGAAAAGATAATTAAAAAAAAAAAACGAGGGCATGCATTGGGTTCTCATAGGATTACATACTGACTCATCCTTAGCCCTAATCTCCTCCAGGTGTATTTCTTTGAACCACTACCCTCTCTTCCTTTTTCAAGGCATCGTGGGTCCTCGCATGAGGCCCACGTGCCCCCTTTCCCCCGGTGCTCATCCCTTAACCCTAATCTCCTCCGTTCTTATTTCTTTGAACCCTACCCTCTCTTCCTTTTTATTTCGTGTTTTTTTTGTCAAACGCCCAATAGAGATGAAGGATGAGGCCGGCCATGGACGTCCCTCTGGTTGGTTGACCCTAGTGTCCACGATTTCAAGGATTGGAGGGCGCGTTGTGCACAGTGGTGTGTTCCCTCTTCTCCTTCGTCGTGGTTCAATGCTCAACACTTGGTATTGGTCGCTGGATTTTGTCATGGGTTATGTGTTAGCTTGGCTCGTGGTTTGCACGAGCTTTGGCTCTATCTAGGCTCTTTTATTGATGCGCTCAACCAACAGATCGTGAGTTCGTGTCCCATGAGATATTTTGCGCTGGGATTTGTAGGGTTTGTATTGTATTATGGACCTAACAATGGATTTGTTGCCTGCGGTTTTTTGCTTTGTATTTGTTCTTCTATTTCTTGCCTGTTTTTTTTTTTGTATTTGCTATATGCCAAAGTTTTTCACCTATGCACGGAGGTCCAGGGTTCAAACCCCATGCCCCGTGGACTCCATGGTCCTTTGGCATGTTGGTGTTAGGCCTCTCCTCAAGACACTTGTCGCTGGGCTTGTGGACGCGTAGTGCACCTGTTACATCCCTTGGTCGGGCACCTCGATGGGATAGGGCGAAGCCGAGTATAGAGGCATCTCAAGGTGGGATAGGGTTCTATCCATGTCTTTGATCGGGCACCTCAATGGAGTGGCCTCTTAGCAAATCTGTTATTCAAGTGAAGGAAATCATTGGGCTTTGCGATTATCCAAAATGAAACATGTAAGTGGTCGATTTTTCAATTAAACAAGAAAAAATAGCTTGGAGCTAGCTTCTTTCCATTGAAATTCAAAGAGAGAGCTTATTGTGAGGTTGGTTCTATAACTTGACGAATCTTGTGTTGAATTAAGAAAGAAATCTTATTATAGCGTGAACCTAGGTCCGGTGCTATATCTGTGACAAATCTTGTGTGAAAGTCGTTAATCTGAGGCTAATTTTGTTATAGAGCAAGAATTGTGATTTTAAATGGTTAGATTGAAGTCTGAGTATGAAATTTGCCTTTGAATAGATAAGTTCAATCCACGAGTCAAGTCACCAAATCCATGCAACATACACAGCCATGCGCAAGCCCCTAGCCACTTCACTCTTCTGGAAGGAGCCATGTCACAGAGCTGAAATAGAGAATGAGATTCTGTGTGGAAATTGAAGTTGGGGACACAGCAAATACAGGAGATGTCGCTCCACAACAGGCTTACAGTGTACGCTGTAAAGCTATATGCAGTGTGTAGACATGGAACCTCATAAAAAAATTAGTCATAAAGTATTAAAGAAAATCTTGGGCAACTTGCGCACATCCCTGCGATGATTGTACTGGAACCGGGTATATGCAAACAATGTTGTTTCCAGCAGGCCAATGGCATCAATTTAAAGGTTTTGCCTCTTATATTTGAGCATAGTTATTTTCAGGTCTCTCTTCATGAGTTTTGATTTCATTTTATTTTTCAACCAATCTCTAGAAATGAAAATTCATGTGCTATCATGACGAAGCAATTCGTGTAGAGTGTGGTTGGGCTTGGTGCTCAGCGTTGTGCTTTGGTGACTGTTGTTGGATAAGAAGATATAGATTAAGCCGATGCGTGGAGAAATAATAAGCCCCTTGAGGGCTCCTCCTTAATCATGTGTGTTGGCTTGGTTTGGCGCTTAGGTGTTAGGCTCAGTATAGTTTGGTCGTTGGTTGCCTTCTTTAGGTTAGGGTTTGCAGGTTTGTTTTTATTTTTCTTTGTTTGCTCTTTTCTTTATTTGGAAGGTCTGGGTTCCATTCCCATCGACCACCATATTTTACATCTTTTTTTTTTTTATATAATATTTTTTTTTAACATACTGTATAATACTAATTTTTTTTTTAGAAAAGTACGTAAATAAAAAAAATTAAGTAGATCTGTATATAAAAAACAACAACAACAATTTTTTTTTTGAAAAGCTCATCTATCTTTTATGAGGTTTCTTACAGGTTTTTTTTTTTTTTTTACAGGTTCGCAGGTTTGTAGGTGTTGGTTCTAAAGAAATAAAATTCAGTTGTAGGTAGGCCCTTAAGGCTCCAGTGCTTCAAACTAAATCTCTAATACCATGTGTAAGATCCTAGCTGACAGAATCTAAAACTTAATAAATTAATTTTTAGATAACATTGATATTTTGTTACTTCTTTTACGGTTCTATATTCAACAAGTTAACAAACTAACCATTCATGGTTCAACAAATTATAATTGAGCACATGAAATACAAATCATATATAAAA
>SNQJ01S0045857.1:46253-74517 GCA_010110895.2 Picea sitchensis
TTTGCCTTCCTTTTTCCCAACATTGTAATGATTTTATAAACCAAGCTCATTAAGTGAAGACATTGAATTCCAAATATTTTGATCTAGCGTCGTAAGCTCTAATGTATTGTAATAATTAAAATTTGGTCTGACGTGGACATAAAGCCTCTACGTAAGCATTATGACACGTAGATTTCAAAAAGTCTTTGTTTGACACGTTTGATTTTATCACACGATTTTGCGTTAACGAAGACACGTGTGTTTTTATTAAATATGTCAGAGATAGTTGACGTGACTTGTCTTTTTGCATCACAGTCCACCTTCGTTAATATTAATATAATGAAGCCATGCATGTTTACATATAAAATATAATGCAAGGAAAGAGCGTATTTGGAAGGTTCTAAGGGAGAGTGGTTAGTGGGAAGCGACTAGGTGAGAAAAAGGGGATTTGGAAGGTGAAACGAAGGTTGTCTTACACGTAAAGACTAGGGGTGGAGAAACTGAATTACCAAAAGTTTAGACAAAATATCGGAGGAATAGTCAATTAGCATGACGTCACCTTGATTGTCTAGGTAGAATCTTGATTTGAAGGGCATTAAATTAATGAATAGTGAATCAGCATTTTTTTTCTTTTGGACGGCAGCGAGTTATTGGTTGACGGCAACAGGTTCCAAGGGGTGGAGATTTCATATGTCAAAAAAGTAGAGCTGTTTCATTACCTAACATTACTCGGAGTCAAAGGCCTCTCATAAAATAGTCCCCTAACCCGGGGTTACATTTTTAAATAATAGGGGTCACCTTTTAAAATTATATATAGCACATGAATGTGAAATAAAGATTAAAATGAAATATTCCAAAATAAGATAAATGGTTTAACTTATTTTATTATAAACGCAATATTGTGAATAAAGATTAAATGTGGAATTATTCCAAAAGAGGAAAATTGGTCTAACTTATTTTTTTATTATAAATGTAAGGCTGACAACATTGTGTATATCACAATCACAAACTATGAAAGGACACCGAAATCATAATCACAAATTATGATATATGATACTATAATTATAGATTTTAGATATGGTATTAAAATTATTGGTGATGTTAGCATTGGAGTAAGAAACTATGTTAGTATATTAAATTGATAGTTTTTGAAAATTAATTTTAATTTTTTTTATATAATTTATATATATATATATATATATATATATATATAAATAAAAGTTTATGATGAGAAAGAAGATGTACACACCTTGTTATCCAGCTTCATGAAAGGTAATGAACACATCCACTTTTACTTTCAAGGGATTACATATTTTTGTTTCTTACCCTAATCTCTTTAGGCATTGGCATGCTATCTCCCCCTCATCAGGGTGGGGATGGGTGTATACATTTAGTGGAGAATGGGTGTATACCTTCTCCCCCATGAGAGAGGTTAAGGGAAAGAAGATGCGTACACTTTGGATGAGGGAAAGAAGATGTGTACACTTTGGATCATGAGGTGAGAGTGGTAGTGGCTCGAGGTAGGGGAAATGCACGCCTTTGTGCTCTTACTCTAGGTTTTTTTTTTCCTAGCCACCCTCCACTTGTGGTTGGAAGGAAAAGGGTGAATAGAATTTTGTAGACAAGAGTGGGTGAACTGGATGTAAGTGTGCATTTGTATAGTAAATTATAATATGATATTATAATTATAAATTTTAGATATGATATTAAAAAATTATTGATGGAATAAGAAATTGGAGTAAGAAAGTACATTACTGTATTAAATTAATAGTTATTTTAAAATTACCTTTTAAATCAATATAAAATTTGGTATAGAAATTATTTTATGATTTATAATTATACATCTTCATTTTATATATACTTATAAATTATAAATATGCATTTTCATTCCTATATTTTACAAATGTGCATTTTCATTCCTATATTTTACAAATGTGCATTTTCATTTCTTGAGAGTTCATGATGGGAAAGAAGGTGTGCACACCTTGTCCTGCACCCTCATGAAAGTAAGTGGACATCTACACTTTCACCCTCAAGGGGTTGACACACCTTTCCTCACAGGGGGGCTCTCCTTTGCCATAGCCACCCTCCCCTTATGGTTGGAGGGAGAAAGGTGGGTAGAAATTTATGATCAAAATTGGGTGAAAATAGTGTAGGTGTGCATTTATATAGTACTTTTGTGTTTACAAAAGCACACTTTCACCGATTTGGAGGGTTCCCACCATGATATGACATCCAAATGTGCATCTTCACTGCTCTCCCAAGTGCCCACCATGATATGACATTCGCAAGAAATGGCATTAACATTATTGGTGATAAATCTTGTGGTGTGGATAATGCCTTATAATCCATCTATGGCTTAGTCATGTTATGAATGAGGGATTATTTAAAGTAGAGACACACACATAAAAAAAAATTACAAGTTTGTTTCACAATGAATTGTTGTTTGTGTGAGATTATACACACCACACAACCAACACACACAAACAATTAGAAGGGCCATGAGACATGCCACCCTAAATGTGAGTCTCTCTCTCTCTCTCATGCGTAGAGACACACACAACAATTAAAAATCCCATAAAACATGACACCAAACTTGGTAATGTTAGTATTAAAGTGAATCAAACCAATATCACATAGACCCAAGGACTTGCAACCCAAAAGTACATTATAGATTGATAAAGATTTTGGTGTAAGTTCTCACCATTATCATGTTGTGAGATTATTCTCCACTCACATATGGAATGAACCCACATAATTAAAAGAACAATATAACACCATATCAAAGATACCCTATTACATAACAATAACAAATTAATGCTGATGGATTGATGATTGACACCTAAACAAAGAATATTAACACTAAAGTAAAAGAGGTTGTAATGACATTGACTTAAAAACTTATACCTCAAAACCAACCTCCAAAAATAACAAAAAAATTAGTGCAAGCAATGTGTTAAAAGTCAAAATACAAATAAATTTTTAGCATTTTCAAGAATCTCTTCAACTTATAACATTCAATATCATTTTGTTTTTTCTTCTAATACCCCTTTCACATACTTTCTTAAAATAATTAAGTATTCCTAACATTTATGAATCATGAAATTGTTTAGTGTTTGTAACTCAAAATAATATGAAATTAAATTAACATTTTTTTGTTCTAAAATCTATCAAAAAAAAAATCTGAAATTACAAATTTAAATTAATTTGCAATAAAAATATTGATAAATATTAAATTTATTTACACATTAAAAACAACAATTTCATAAATCCAAAATTACAATTTAAAAAAAAATAAATATTAAACTAAATTTCGAACAACATTAAATTAAAAAAAATAAAAATTATAAATTATCAAACTTTTTCTAAATATACCATACTATATCATTTAAACCTTAAAATAACTTAATGTTTATATACTTTCTCCATCTCTTTTGGTAAAACAAAAAATAAACCAAAAAAAATTTACTCACTCCCTTTTTAAAAAAAAATAAACCCAAAATAAAAGCACCAATACCATCAGCCCCTTTAAATCTTTCCATTAAAATATAAAAATACAATACCATACCATTTCACTTTTTCTTAACTTTTCTCTTCTTTCCCGGAAAACTATACAGATTATTGTAAAAGTAAAAAAATATAATTAGGGCTAAGGAAATCCCGGCCTCGGACCCGCGGGTAGAGGAAGCAAGGAGGTCAACGATATTATATTATAATTAATGGAAATATAAAATTAAATAAGCACGGACGGCGCCAATACTTATGATTGGACCGGACCCACTACGTGGCCGGATTCTGGACGTTCAATGAAACCGGTGAGTTGAAAGAAGAAGGACCGTCGGATTGAACGGTAACGTGTAGATTCCAGGGACTGGGCAGTTGGATCCGAAAAGGGGCAGCTCTGAGAAGCGCCCAAATGGATTGAGTGGGTTGAGGTTTCGTATTATAGTTGATGAAATTGTTAATTTTCTCGGGGTAGATGACCTTAAATATCTTGTCATGCACGGATTGAGGCTTCTGCATCAAGTGAATTTGGAGAGGAACTGTAATTGTTATTATTTATGTTTGCTTTCATGGCTACAGTTTTCCCTTCATAACAATAGTTTTCAGTTTTCCTTTCACAGCCATAGTTTTCAATTTTCCCTGCATCCTTCAATTCAGGAAGAAATAGGCAAGTATAGAGATAGAGCTGTACATATTCATTTGATGTGTTTTGAGTGTCAGGTTTGTGTCCATATTGTGTATAGGGCGATCTGACAACGAGGTTTATTGGGCTGTAATCCTTACAAATTTGGTAATGGGTTTGAGGACTCAGGCCAAACTCCTTTCTGTTCCTATGTAGGGCTAACAGATAGATTGCTATAAGTCGATAGCAAGAACAGTCCAGGCTTTGGGAGGACAGAGGCCATTTAAGACAGCAAAAGCTCCAGAGATTGGTACTGCCCTTTAATTTTCATCAGTGTGAAGCATCCGTAGCTGTGGGCTGTTTTCTTCTTATGGGAGATAGACAGAAGGGCACGAGAATTTAGCCTGGGTGGGCTTTACTTTTTGAATTGATGGGGCTGTGCCCACTAGTGCAGCCTTCTTGATGATAGTTTACAGGACCGGTTGGTGGTATCAATTAGTCATCTCTGTGGATCGAACCAGACAGAATATAATAGGTAGTTTCCCTTGTCGATGATTATTGAGTTGGGAATGGAATCGACGTTGAATCCTATGAATAATGCCCACGAGGCCGAGGACGAGGCCGAGGAGCACAGCCAGCTGCCCCCTGGGTTTAGATTCCATCCCACTGATGAGGAACTGGTTACTTACTATCTCACCAAAAAGATTTTGGACGGCACCTTCTCCGGGCGTGCAATTGCAGAGGCGGACCTGAACAAGTGTGAGCCTTGGGATCTCCCAGGTACATATACATATGATATATCACCATTCTAGGACATTTTATTTTGAAGTACTTTGAAGGACACCAAATTACTCCATATCCATATCGTCAATATGATGGGAGAACCAGTAAAACACCTGGTTTCTTTCAAGTTTTGATTTTGTAGTCTCTTGGCATGCAAAATATGGATTACCCTGAGTCTGCAAAGGGTAGACTGATTCTGTTTTTTAAGCTTTCACACAGCGCTATTAGCCCAAGGTCGAGTTATTCATTAGGTTAATTATACATATTGCAGAGCTGTTTTAATAGCATTTGCTTGAGGTTTCTACATTTTCATACCCTGAATTTCATTTTCTGAAGCTATCTTGTTGGGCCTTCTCATGTTTTTCTTCATCAACATTCTTAATCTATTGAAGATTTGAGTTCTAAAATACCATAAAAAAATGTTAGAGTAGAATGTAGATCAAGGTGGTCTCTTCTGTCTCTACCTAATCTTCTATTCTACTGTCCACAAATAACTAGAGGGTAAAATCAAATTAGGTAAGTTATTCAAATTTTTATTTTTATTGAGATCAAATCTTTATAATAGAATATTTTTATTTATGTTTGTCTGAGTTTTTAGAATAGAGAATATCACATGAAGCCCGTTTTGATTAAGAATTCTGTTAAGGATGTGACAGTTTATAATATTCGCCTTTTATTTGCATGACATAATATTTTTAATATAGTAATTTATTTGTTTTTTAAATATTAGACCAATTCGAATAGGATTGATGCACTGCACAGAAACTTGTACAATTTGAATTAATGATCAAATAAAGATTAAATCTTAAACTAATCAATCGGTCTATTGTTTCATGGATTTGGTCAATTTAAATTATGTAAACTATTACAATTTCTATATATAATTATTTAAAAAAACATTTTTATATTATTTATTTATACATAAAACAATATATCATCAGACTAAATTCGTCCTCAATTTCTTAATATTTTAAGAAAGTTCAAATTCATCTCACTTTCTTTGTTAATATTTTAAGAAAGTTCAAATTCAGCTCACTTTCTTTCTTAATATTTTAACTATCTATAAATTTAGATATTTGGATCAAGATTGTTTATTATATTTTATTAAAATGTATGTGCTGATTCCAGTCTTCAACTTCCCTGCTTACAAAAACACCCCTAAACACTTTTTCATAAGATATATTGGGAAAAAGATTATGTTATCTTTCTTGTTTAATTGTATGTTGGTTTTGTAGTTCGGATGCACCATTTTTTGTTTGCATTGAATGCTTGGTTTTTGTTCATCTCAGAATGCTTATCAGATAGTATTGTTTCTCACGCGGTCTTGACCTGATTGCCTAGTACTTGATCTGTCCATGAACAGTCATAGATACTGTTACTTGTAAAAAGAGATTTCATATGGTCAAGTATTATGTTATAACAATACTTTGACAGTAGGTCATGATAACATGTGCGCAGGGAAAGCTAAAATGGGGGAAAAGGAATGGTACTTCTTCAGCCTTAGAGACCGCAAGTACCCTACAGGTCTTCGGACCAACAGAGCCACGGAGGCTGGATACTGGAAAACAACAGGGAAGGATCGAGAGATTTTCAATTCACGATCATCTGCACTGGTTGGAATGAAGAAAACGCTGGTTTTCTACAAGGGCAGAGCTCCCAAAGGAGAGAAAACCAACTGGGTAATGCATGAGTATCGTCTCGAGGGCAAATTCTCTTACCATCGCCTGCCCAAAAACTGCAAGGTGCGTAGAAAAAAAAAAAAACTTGAGGTGCTTAATCTTTTTAATATTTTTTAAAATATATTCAGAAATACCATGAATATATGTATTAGAGTGGTTGTTTAAAAGAATATATTTGACAAAAGGATAGTACAGTATCAAATATAACACAATACAATATTTTTTTAAGTAATAATAAAAATAATATATATTTTAAGGTGATAATCAAGTTAAACACTAAATTTGTGTAAGAGATATCATCTTCATTTTGTATATGAAACCTCATTCACTCAACAATTTTACTGAAAAAATCTAAGAAAGTATACATACCTAGTTCGATATAATACACATAAAAATCTGCCTCACCCTGGCTATAGAGCACCCTGCAAAGAAAGTAACAAAAAAAAAATAAGATATCTAATATGGGCATGCCTGGAGCCAAAATTTAAGAGATATCTGACGTGTAGATGCTTGGATTTGGTTCAGGACGAATGGGTAGTGTGCAGAATTTTTCAGAAGAGTGCGGGCGGGAAGAAGACATCCATAGGGCTGTTGAGCAGAAACGCATATATTGATCTACCGGGCTCTCCATCCCTGCCCTCACTCTTAGAATCCCCTTACAACACAACAGCATTGAACGATCAGGAAACAGGATCCATTGAAAGCGAATCGGGAACTAATTCCGCAAAGGCCCATGTGTCCTGCTTCTCCACAGCCATGGACTATCCTAGGGCCAATTTTGCGGGACACCATCTTCACCAGTATCAACGTGGCAACAACTCCAATTATCCTGATTCTTCTGATCAACTATCAGAGATGGCTAGACTCATGAAGCAATCTTCATATATGCACAATTTCATGCTCAATGATCCAAGGATTCCTATGAATATGATGCCTGCAGCTGCACTGTTCTCATTATCCAATATGAGACGTGATCAGATTAGTGCAATGCTGGACCAGCAGCCAGGGATTCAGCAGATGCCAGTTTTACCACCCCCTATGCTATACAATCCGCATATGCCTCTACCATCTAATTCTTCTAACATGGGCTTTCCTACAGATGTAAATATCTCTGCTTTGCACTCTTCAAAGGGCCTGGTTAGTCAGTCTGCAGGAAGTTCAATGGAGCCATCTTCTAGCTCCGGTGTACATCATAAAACATTAAGCAATGACAATACCATGGGAGCTAATAATTCGGTGGCCAGCTTTCAGTGGACAAACGACAGCCTCTCTCAAAAGATGTTGGCTCAGCCTATTCAGGAGGTCGATGGGGCTCAGTGTTTGAGTACAGACATGAACGATGAAATGACTTCTGTTGTCTGTAATCGACTGGATCGACCACTTGATCAACTGGATTCTTCTGCAGCTCCTCCAGTGGACTTTGATTCTCTTTGGAATATCAGAGAGCATTTATTTTAATGGCACCTGAGAAAAGCATTCTGTATATACATGACAAGCTGTAGAAACAAAAAAACCTGTTCTCCAAAGAGGACGTGGGAAACAGGCAAAAAAAAGCCTACTAATGTCATCAAAATGATTATTTTTATGTCTTATTTCTGTTCCTATGTAACCGTAGCTGGAATAGAAGTTCTTCTTAATTCAGTTCGACCCCAGGACACCGATCAAAATTTGTTAACCAGTAAATTGCTTGTTTTTTTGTTTGAAAATAGCAATGTCATAGAAATATGCAAATTTGCTTATAATGTAACTGAATGAATAACCTATTAGTACTCTTGAGATAACTACGCTAGGCTATTATTTCTCGAATATGCGGATGCTTTCAATCTTCTTATTGCAAGCATTGTTTTATTATAATTGTTCAGCTGTGTTTACATGAACTGCAATATTACATTCCTATTTTTCTTCTGTGGGGTTCAAAATTTTCTGACTGCAGTATACGAATCCCTATATTTTCCCAACTAAATAGATACAGGCTGGTCCCCATCAAAACATTTAATATGATTTGAATTGCCAGCTAAAACTGAGGTCAGTTCATTACTGTCGATTTCGATATCGATACAGACAGCTTATTCTTTGTGTCGATCGATACTCTGGATGACGTTGTTATCCTATCCTTTGTAATCCTTTAGTGCAGTAAACATCAGATGCTTCTTTCGGGTTGTATACGAACCAATCTTGCAAAGCAAATCCGTATAATAACAACTGGAAATAGCAGCTATACGAATTGTTGTAAATACTTGCAGGTCCGTATATTTCAACCTTCTTGTAAGTTGTAACCCTAGTGTTTTTTAGGCGTTGTTAAACGTTCTATTTTTGGGTTTATTTTTCAGCATTGTTAAACATTCTATTTTTGTTAAACGTTCTATTTTTTGGGTTTTATTTTCAGCGTTGTTAAACATTCTATTTTTTGGGTTTTATTGTCAGACAATGTAAATTTGGATAAAATCTCTATTTTCTGTTGTTTAAATTGCATTTTTAATGCATAAATGAATTCAACCTACCGAAAATACTGAGAACATGCCAGTGCTAAACTTAACCATTCAAATCTGAAAATACACAAACAAAAAAAAAAAAAAAAAAAAAAAAAAAAAAAAAAAATTAAAAACAACAAAAAAAAAGCGTTTGAATAATGAGTTTTTAGTATCCTCATGCATTTATAATACTATACAGCTTGGTATAGTAAATAAAAGTAGTAAATAAGATATTCAAATATCTGTATCAATTGGAGTTATGTACAGTTTTGTTTTATTTTTGAAATACTTAATTAATAATATCCATTTAAATATGTGATTAGTCTCCAGACTTAGGAAGACAATCTTCTCAATCTTACCAAGAGCATGTACGAATGAATACGCTTATGTAAAACTTTTGGTATGATTATAATATAATTTATAAAGTCTTAATTGAATGAGTGGAAATGAAAACACTAAGATTATTATGTAAGTTAGAAAGTTGAGAAGAGTTATTATGTAAGTTAGAAAGTTGAGAAAAGTTATTGAATTATGAGAGTTGTATTATTAAAAAAACTTTGTTATGGAATTATATTAAACATAATTTATAAAGTCATTTTAATTTGAATGGGTGGAAATGAAAACACTAAGATTATTATGTAAGTTAGAAAGTTGAGAAGAGTTATTATGTAAGTTAGAAAGTTGAGAAAAGTTATTGAATTATGAGAGTTGTATTATTAAAAATAGAGAAAGTTTAAAGGAAATGGGGTTTATCTTGAATTTTTTTTATTATAAATTTTACAAATTTATGTATATAAATTGTTTTTTAGGTTATTTCAAGTTACCTATTTCATTATAGAAAGATTGTTGGTTTTGATTTTTAGTCATATTTATTTTGATTTTTACAATAAAAAAGTTAACAAAATAGTTTCTAGAAGTAAAATCACTATTTATAATATCTTTGTAATATTCTGATTTCTTCTTATTAATAATTTTCATTATCTTTCCAAATCTTATGCTTAAATTTTATAAGGATGCAAGTTTTACTATAACCACATTAATTAATAAAATAATGTCAACAACAAGATGAGTGTATGAAAAACTTATATTTTTATGAATGAAATTTATGTTCAAATTAAGAGGCTAATAAACCATTAAACTTCAAAGGTATTATTATTTATCTCAATAAAATATAAAGTTATAGTTTTGGAAAAAATTGCTAGATAAAAATGAGACAATAAAATAATACTCTTAATTTCGAGGTTAATTCTTGGGATAATCCATAATTGGTGTCATTTTGTCATCGACATTTCGAATCGGCAGGATTCATCATCCCGGAATGTCGTCAGAGTTATGTGATCTTAAGTCAATTAATAGTAGATCTCGGAGACATGGTTTGAGATTTGTAATTAGATGAAGCTGGATTCTTAGCGTCCTATTTCTAAAGCGAGATTGTAATTCAATTTAAGTTAGTAAATTAGGTTATTGATAATATTTCATAATTCTAGGTTTTCGATAATATTATAAATAAGACTACTAGGGTTTTAATAGGATAAAGTAGTGTGAAAAGTTATATATAGGCTAGGGTTAATAAGAAATTTACTAAATAGGGTTAATTTATGTTTATTTTTATTTTTTAAATAAAGGAGAGCACATATACTATATTATCAAGTATTATCAAAATACACATGAGAGATTATCGGTCAAAATGCTGTAGAGTCAGGAAACTGACATGAAACTGACATAAACAACTATAATCACATGCATTTTGTCTTGGGAGAAACCGGGGCAGTGCTAATCAAGAAATAAAACTAAAAACCATAAAACATAAAAACGTTAGCATTAAACTAAAAACCATAGGACATGAGAGGCCTAGGTAGTTGGTGACTTGTCATCATCAGTTGCTTTCGATTAAAGGTCGTGAGGATGGCTGAAGGCTGACAAGGGACACTTCAGCGTAGAAACGGGCCTTGAGTGACATCGAGGAAAAGCGTCAAAAGCGGCTCAAAATGCTTACTCGATGCTCGAATTGACCATGTGTTTCTTGAGCTCAAACACCAAGGGCAAGAGTGTTCCTCATGAGAGAGGATCACCATGTGCCTCCACCTACGTCCTCAGCCTAAACCTGGATGCAGCCATCCATAGCGACCTTCCTTAGCCATCCAGCATCTCCCATCATGTCATTGCGTCATCCAAATCGGCTGGGGATCTCTTCCACAATCACCGGCCGGAGGAAACTTCCACCCAGAAACCATTTCTTGCAATCCCAGCTACTATGTCACTCATCGGCTCCATTGGCGTGAGGTCCCAGTGGTCCTCTTCTCTTATCTGGGGCGAATTTTCTAAATCTTTCGTTGCCACTCTCAATCGTTGCTGTGTCCATGATGTTGCAACCCACAGCCTTCTCGGCTATGGTGGAGAGCAGAGCCTTCTCCTTTGCCGGAGCTTTCTTTCT
The DNA here is from genome assembly GCA_010110895.2 of Picea sitchensis. Lineage (NCBI taxonomy): Eukaryota > Viridiplantae > Streptophyta > Pinopsida > Pinales > Pinaceae > Picea > Picea sitchensis. The sequence continues at coordinate 57,726 of SNQJ01S0045857.1, forward strand.
AAGCAGTGAATTGGCCATGGCCAGAGCGCGTTCGAGATGCTCTTTACGCTGCCGCTATGCCTTGTGGGCGTTCTAAGCAGAGCCATGACGAGGCGTTCCTTGTTTCCTTGGCATGTTGCTGAGTTTTTTCCAGGAGAAACACACAGACCGGGATGAGGATAGGAACCAATTCAAGGCACTCACATCAATTCTCCAGGGCCTCCAGATGCAGAGCAGAGCCAAGACCGGAGCGGAAAGAAACTCATAATCCATCTGCGTGATCCCATAACCTCCTTTATCATCCTTTGGTGTGAGATACCGTTAATACTTTCAGCCTTGAAGAGTCCTCCCATGAAGGCGTTAATCTGACCTCCATCGCAAGTAGTGTGGTGGTGTGGATGCCCGCATGTATTTAAGCCTTAATTTGAAGTCTGGAGACGGTTAACACTCCTTACATGCACTTATCACCCCATCTGGTGTTAATTTATCATTTATTAAATAGGGTTAATTTATGTTTTTATAAGATTTTGTATTATTATTAGGTCTAGGTGTTAAGTTTAATTAGTTTTAAAATAAATCTAGGGTTTTATAGGATATAATAGTGTAAAATTATTGTATTAGTTATGTTTTTATGTCGGTTTGATAATGTGTTAAATAAATATAGGCTAGGTCTAAGTGTTGGTTTCATTTTAATAATTAGGATTTAAAGTTATATATATAAATAAATAAATGGGTATGGTTATTAAGTTTTTTATTCAAGAATTAGGTTTTAGGTTTTAAGTGAATGTACTAAAAATTAGGGTTACTAAGGATATAGTAGATTAAATTTATAAGTTATTGTAAGCTAAGGTTTTTTAAAATTTTAAGAAAAAGTATTTGTTAAGGTTAATGAAGTTGATAATGTTATTATTGGTAAATGGGGTGTCGATTGGGGTGTATGAGCTTAATTGTTGAAAAGAAGAAGTGTAGTAATAGGTTTCTATTATTAGAGTTTAAAAGAGGGTAATAAAATGTTAGCTAGACTCCCTGGATCATAGAGGCAGGGAAAAAGAGGCGGTGTCGACCCTAATTAATTAGATATATGAGTTCATGTTAGTTGATTAATGGGTGCCAAAATCTGCTCACCTCCAGGCCACCGTATCTGTTCATATTGTTGGGGTGCTTAATTATCTCTAGAGCTTCTCTTAAGCGTCTTTTGTAGTAGTGATCATCTTTTGTTAGTATCTTGGTATCCTCAAGGAGGAAAACATGGTGTTTTTTTTTTTTGTCTTAAGTGAGGTGCTAAAAGGTGAAGTCTTGGTCGCGTTCATTTCGATGTACTTACCTCTAGGCCATCGTCTCTGTTTGTTGGGGTGTTTGATTATCTCTAGAGCTTCTCTTAAGCGTCTCTTGTAGTAATGGTCCTCTTTTGCTAGTATCTTGGTATCCTCAAGGAAAACATGGTGTTTTGTCTTAAGTGAATGTTCTGCTAAGGCTGAAGTGCGAGTGCGTTCATTTCTGATGTCAGCTTCATGTTCCTTGATTCTTACTTGAAATGATCGTCTGATTTCCCCAATGTAACATTTCCCGCATGAGCAAGAGACCTCGAAACTACTCACCACAGAAATCTGAAAACAGTAATACTCTTAATTGGCAAAAACAATATTATAATTACATCCTATCTATGTTAACTAGGTGTAACTCAAGTGGATGTGAGGAAACATTGTTATCTTACCTTGAAAAAAAAAATTACACCCTATCTAAGAAAAAGGAAAGATCTCCTTAGCTTTTCATTCTTATCACATCTATATTCATGATGAATGGCTAATTCATTAAAATATAACAACAAATTAGCTAACTAACCTAATCCTCTTGGTTTCCATCTTAACTATTATTACTCTACCTAGAAACTCTTCACCTTCCCTCTGTTACAACTTTCAAAAGAGACTAGGTTCCTTGTATTACTTCATCTTCCTTTACCATTTCATAAATTTCCTAACTACCATGCACATGCCACTTCACATTTCTTGTGAAAATATTCAATTTAGGTGAATTCTCTACTAGCATAGATCCATTTAAATCCCAAATCAAGTGTTGAGCATGATCAAATCCCTTGAGATAAACCTTTTTTTAGAGTACAAAAACTTTTGCACCTCTAGAGATTATATCCCTCTTAACCCTTAATAGATTGGGGTTTAAATGGTTCTATGTTGGTATAATCTAAGTATCTTATTCATATTATTTATATAAATGCACATACTAATTACATGCATATATTATCCATACATGTATTTATTAATATTCCACATTCTCAACTATATTAATAACATTGGAAGGAATTTCATAGTCTCAACTACATTACTAAAAATCAAATATTAAAATTCATTGCAAGAAATTCCATACCCTCAATTATATTATTCATACTTACATTATTTTAGCTTTTCTATGTAAATATGTTCTATAATGACTTTTGTTTATAACACTGCTCCATAATATCCAAATAAAATTATTTTCATGTAAACCCACATTAATAGTAAGCATATTCACACATTAGTAACACTACTTGCATTATTTACTTTTCACATAAATCTTGACACAATAATAACACTATATGTTGTAAGGTATTAATAACACTAAACCAATATTCAATTTTCATCCAGATCTCATTTTGTTATATGGAATGCATTTCCTTATCCATAATCTATATGAGGTATGGTAATCTTGGTTGATATGTTTTGTTTCAATTTATATATTATCATTTATATCTTATTTAACACAACATGGTAAGGCATTAATAACAATACTTGCAATGTCTAGTTTTCATGTAAATGTCATTATGGTATGTGAAATCTATTTTCTTATTGAGAATATCCCTAAGATATGTTCATTTGGGCTGATATGATTTGTTTTAAAGTAAATATTTTCATTTATATCTAATATATTTTTGTTTGATTTTAATTATGATGCTAACTATGAAGTATTATTATTTTTTGTTATTTGATTTTTTTCAGTGGATATGGTCCCCATTATTAGTTGGAAGAAATTCTTTTTCAAGTATATTATTAGTAGTTGCATTAGATTAAATTTCCATAATATTCACTAGAAAATCCACAATATCAACTATATTGATAACATGGGAAGGAATTCCATAATACCAACAATGTTGTGTTGATATTAGGTAGAGATTTGAATTTCTAGCATGGTAAGGCTAATAAGACTAAACGTTGTAAAGTATTAAGAACGCTATGTTTAATATTCACTTTTCATGTAAATATCATTGTGATATGTGGAATCTATTTCCTTATCAAGAATCTTCTTAAGATATGAAAATTTTGGTTGATATGATTTTTTTCAATGTAGATACTATTATTTAAATCTAATTAATGATCAACATGGTAGTGAAATAATAACACTAGTTGCAATGTTTACTTTTCAAGTGAATGTCATTGTGGTAAGTGGAATCTATTTCCTTACATAGAATGTCATTGTGGTATGTTGAATATATTTTCTTACATATAATCTGGCTAAGATATGTGAATTTTGGTTGAGATGATTTGTTTTAATGTATATATCTTTATTTATACCTAATTTATCTTTATTTGATTTAATTATTAGGATTAAACTATGAAGTATTATTATTTTTTATTATTTGATTTATTTAGCTAAAAGAGTCAATGAAATAAACATGACACGTATATCTCACATGGGCCATAGAAATAGCYTCTTGATGCAATCGTGCACATATGTTGCACAACATTGACCATCTCTTCTGCCTCACCCTATTATGTGTTTTTCTTTTGTACACCTTAACTACATGAACATAACCTTTTATACTCTTAAGCCCCTCTTGCACATGAATTCTTAGGTTCACATTCTTTTCCTTATGTCGTGAATTCATTCACTACAACCAATTTCATTTCCACATTATCCTTTCTCATGATTTCCTCCATACTCATTTTTTCCATGGATGCTTCTGCATTAAGAGGATGCCTATAGTAAGAGTGAAGGAATAATGTTGGAAACCTCATTCACATAAACACAAGAAGAATACCTTCATAATAGATACAAAGAGCTATCATACTTGATTCAATGACACATAACATTTCCCTAATTTTATCCATTTATCCTAGTCACACAAAGTGCAAAAGATTATTCTCTATTAAGATTTATATAAAGAAGGAGCACAAGAGATTATGCTCTATTAAAATATATACAAAGAAGGATCTTGTGACCCTCATTTTTTATACTTGCAACTAAATAAATTTCATCTCAAAAGCATTTTTAAAGAAACACAATATATCTATAGTAATCCATATTAAACCTTACTTCTTGTATATCTTAATAATAATAAGTATTCATTTTTCCAACTTAAAAAAAATCAAGTTTGTAATGTAATATAATTTTATCAATAAATTATTAAACTAATAAATTATTAAACTATTGTTCAATGTTATTCCTTCACATTTGTGTGAGTAATTTTTGGCAATTCATGCATGTGAGATTGAAATACAATCTAGGAAGAACACAACACAATAAATAGTATCAACAAGATAAATATTACCAATATCATTTAAAAATAATGAATAAAGATTCATTGTCTTGAATGCTAGTTCTATCATTGAATATTGTACTCTAATCAAATATTCAAAACAACTTGTTTTGTTTTTCGTACGACTAGAGAAGGAAGAGGAAGTATAAATTTCAATTTGGTACAAGAACATGGAGGAATCATCATGTGTGGCTTTGGAAATAAAGGAGAGCTTAACTAGATGAGTAAAAGATTACAAATAATTTGTTATAACATTATTCACAGTTGTTCCAAAAACCATGAGGTATACATCATAGTTGCATAATTCAACAAAACATACATAGTCTTACAATACGACTTCATTTCTAGAGAAGGAAGAGATAAATAGGAACATGGAGTTGTTGGATAAATGATGCATCTTTCATAACTTGTTACCCTATGGATCCACCCTTACATTATTTTTAATGAAACATGTCATATGGAGACAGTGTGTGGTTTATCAAACTTTTAATTTCATCTACATTTAGGTTGTCACAATTTAACAACCCATTAATTCATTCCAAGGAGTTAAATATTGCAATAATATTGACCTTAAATACTAATATCATCATATATGTATAAAGCCAAAAGATATGTGGAAGAAAACCTTCTAAACATGCCATCCATTGTTCAAATGGATGGTGATGATGTTTAGACTTATTAATGACCTTGTGACCTTCATGAGAATCATGAATGGTGAATGGTGTTGATACTATATATTAACACTTAAAAAAAAGAGAGGATATTTATATCATACAAAAAGTGACGAAATTATCCATATTGTGGATGGTTGCAACAATTGCTTTAGTAGTTGAATCTATCTTGCATTAACAATTTCAAATTTTTTATGAGGCTATACAACATTAATTAAAAAAATATGTTCTTATTCCTAAAATTTCGTAGTTATGCTATCTTCAAATTGGCTTAACATCAACATATATTGACAAAACATATAAATATAGAGCTCATTTCTAGGGTTGTTCATAGATTTCAATTGCAGTAAAGAGCTTGAAGTTTATGGATTGTCTTCAATCGGTGTTGAAAAAGGGAGTAAGGATCAACATCTTGGTGGGGTAGGGGTGGGGTGTGGATTCATGAAATTAGGTATAGGAGGGAATTGATATTGCCCACTTTATCCAAACAAGTTTTTAATTCCGTTTTTTTCTTTCTTTTAGATTGGTTAAGGAGGTTTTAGCCTCCACTTCCCATTCTCACAAGTCATTCATTTGCATGAAAATTTATTGAAAACTAACATAATTTTATATTATCCCTACTTTCACAATGTAATCCAATCAAACCTTTCATGCAAGGGAAATAAAGAGTGAATGACCACTAAGTAGGCCCCTTTTCCCCTCTTTTCATCCCACCTCAATCCATTTATCATATCTTGAAGGTTTGAGAGAAGGAAACATTGACAAGAGTGATGTGTTATGTTTCCCTAGTATTTTTCCTAATGATAAATTGATATGAAGGAGGGGTTTCCACATAATAGAAAATCTAGTTATATTTTTCTCCAAGAAAAACCTTATGAAAATCCTCCCTATTCCTCATAATATTTGGATGGAGGGAGGGTGAAATACTAGTTGAAATATCCATTGGTAACCCYAAGGGACTTGACCATATTGAATCCTATGATCTATGGCCTCCCCTCTAAGAAATTGATTTTGATAGATGGTCCAAYCGGTTGAGATAACCCTTGGGGATTAAATTTTTGAAAGAAGATCATATTTGGTCAATTGTGTTGGCACATCAACCAAGTTGAGTTTGGATCACATCGTTATGATCATGGGGTTGTACCCCTTTTATGGATATAACRTGTTTTCCAAAATGGGATTAATGAATCTCCATCTATCTCATCACAACATACCTCAGTGGGATTTGAACCTGAATGGATACGAGAAATGCACCTTGCCTTCTTGTTGCACTTCATGCTCATGTTAATAAATAATCCATTTACATGATCCCTTCCTCCACTAGGGTTATGGAAATAATCCTAAGGATGGCTTTGTTTGACTGTGAGAGGCAAGATTTTTCTGAACCTAAGAGGTATATAATACTAGTAAAAAAGCGAGCGAAATCGAAATGGAGAGGAGTTTTCCCTAACCAAGAAATACCTTAGGAAACTCTCCTAATTAGTCAATAATGTGAGAGAGATAAAATATATAGGTTAGAACATATAGAGAGTTAATACTCCCACTCAAATTTAAAATTTTGATAAGATAAGGGAGGAGGGGAATATCCTCCTTCCATCCTTCATGTTGAGAAAGAGGATTATAACCACGAGGCTATCCATGTGGTAAATTGTGATAATGGTATGAATTGGATGGTTCATAATTATTCTTCCAATGTTTGACTTGATAGCCTCCCTTCATCCATCATAGTTCCATTATTTTTGATTTTATAATCTTTTGGATTGTGATTCCAAGAACATGAAATAAGTGGTTTTAATAAAACTTATTAATAATAGTTTTTCAAATTGGATGATTCTATTGATGGCAAGGGAAGAGATAAATATTTTTATTTTAGGAGAATTGATGATTACTTAGGATGTCCCTGTAATTGTGATCTCCCCATTAGTTTTAGAAGTTGGGATGTTGAGGCCTAAAAATGATTCCAATTATTCCATCTCATTGTTTGATGTTGTGCATATCCTCCTTGGACATGAAGCTTCTTACTTCCTCAAAGATAATATATTATTCCCCTCCCTCTACCCCCTCACTTTGTACCCTTGGGTTTCCTTTAGCTACTCCATCAAAGAAAATACTACAAGGGTTATTGTTTTCAATTCATTTTCCCGGATGATCATTTACTATCCTTAGATCCCAACTATCACCCTCCATTGGCCAATGATGGGAGATATTATTTACTATATGAGGAGAGCTTTGTATGTTCCACAACCAATATTTTTACTATGTGCCATACCTATATGCATTATCTTTCCTTCTTCCTTTGACCATGGGAATTTCTTATAAAAAGTGAAGGGTTTCTTCTACAAGTTTTAATAGGGTCCTCTCTTCATCTTGGAATATAAGGCATTTTATAGCAAGTCATATATTCCAATCTAGATAACTAGAGAGTTTGTTTTGATATATTGCAAGTAGGGGTCTTCCAATATGGTTTAGGGATGTTATTTGGACCATGAAGTCATAATTTTTCTCTATTCACTTGCATTTCTAACTTCAAAATGAAGCTTTCTAATTGTCAAATTCCATACCTTCTTAGTGATTTTTTATTACAATTAGAGGTGATTGGAGGTATCTTTTGTCTCTTTTCACAAAAACGTTGGGATGGACCTTGAATGACACTTTATAAGTATATATACTATTTAGAGTTTGTTCTATGCCATATGTGAACATTACTTTTTTATTTCTTAAATTATTATTTTTCTTCAAGATCTTATCTCTTATCAAAATTTTCTACTAGAGGATATCTATGGGGGTGATATCCTATTGTGCTAGTAAATATTTTTAACCTCTCTTGACATTGTATTTCTCTCCTTGCCATCTTCACACCTTTTCATCTTGCTTGTCCACACCTATAAGTGTTTCTCCTTTAAGTTACTTGAAGAGATTATATATCTTTGATTATATCAATAGGGTAGGAGAGAATCCTCAAATATTTCTAGAAGCCATTCTCTTTATCCCATATGGATAGATATACAAACATTTATATTATTTGTGTCTTTATCCATTCATTGAATTGATCAAAATTTGGCCATTGAGAGAGGAAGATTTCCCATAATGTTTTGGTCCCAACTTCAAATATGTCCATTGTTTCCCATATTATAGGACATACATTAATTTTATCAAGGTGATTGACCACTTGAGAATAATCCATATTAAGGCATATTTCAAATTTTGGATTGGAAATCTTTTATTTATTTATTTATTTCTAGGGATTTCTTGAAAGTATTTGATTTGAATTAATTTCCATCATTCTTCTCTTCTAGATGTGAATCTCCAACAAATCTTTGGCACCTAATGATATGTTCAATAGAGATGTATTTCTCACTACTAATCCCCCACTCTCGAATGTGGCTTTCACTTTCTTCCAATAAATAAGATGAAATTTATTCTTATCTCTCTTACCACCTTGTTAAAGGAAGTTGCATATTGTTGTTGTGATTTCCTTTTAAATACCATTGTAGGAGAAAACAAAGAAGAGAAAATATATTTTGAAAGAGGGGAGATGGTATATTTTATCAGAACTACTAGCCATGTGTATTTAACCATCTTACACCCAAGTTATAATTTTGGCCTCATGTTGACATGGTTGAATAACCCTATGCAATCAATAAGGATTATCCCCAATTAAAGGTCCCAATTAAACCTTACACTATTTGGAATAGGGAATCGATTTGGTTTATGATCCGACCACCTTTAGATAGTTATGTTTGGGTTTTATTGGTTGTGACTCGGTCTACCGTTTATGTATTTTTAAATGCATTAAAATAAATGTAGTTAATCTAATATGCATAATGCACAATGATGCTCGTCGTAACTAAGAAAATTGATGATATAAAAATAGAACCAAATATCTTACTACTTTCAAACTTTAGTAAAATGTTACTTAAGAAATAAAAGTAATAATCTAAATATCTAATAATATTACAAAAAAGTCTGGTAATGACCAATTGATTGCAATACCATGCTTAAGGCTATAAACAAACAATATACATGATAAAATGAGTAAATAAGTTACTTATAAGTGATAAAATTCTACATTATAAAATATTTATGCGCACATCATTCCAAAATTAAACATCATTCCAAAATTAAGTAAATCCAGAAAAAAAGTGCCACAAACCTCACATTTCAAAACTTATGTTTGTCTCCAAAAATCTTGTTGAGTAGTGGCTTCTCATTCATTAACACTTCATAAAGAAGTGTACAATATGCACACGCAAAAATCCTCTTTACAATTCAAATCCATTTATTTAAAAAGAATTAAAGGGGAAATGTATGAATTTGAGACACCTGAGTGACTATTTGTTTCCCCTCCTTGATGATTGGTTATTTCTATCACTTTGTCTTCTTTTCCTCTGAGGGGATTCAACTCACTTTGACTAAATTAGCATTGTACTTGGTTGTTACTGTTGCATATGGAAAATATCCTATGGATAGGGATGACCATTAACAAAGAGGAATTTCAAAGAACAATACAAATATTTCCCTAGATTAGCCTACAATGACTTCAAAATAACTACGAGTTAGTTATGAGGGACTCACCTAGTTTTGATATATAGTTGGAGGTGAGCCTCACAAGTTTTCCTAGCCCCAATATTCCTTGTCCTATTTTATATTGTAGACCTGCACACAACAAAGAAAAAAACTTCTTCAAACCATTGGCATACAAAAAAAGAAATCAAAATAACTACTCTAACTAACTCTTGTCATGTGAGTTAGAACCACAACCATATGATGAAAAGGGATCAAATTGACACAAATAACTCAAAATTTAGGGGAGGGAAAGAAGAAAGATATTCATTTTATTGAAATCAACATCAATATATGAAATGTGTACTTAATATCAATACCAACACTTTCCATAACTATTATCCATATTTCTCCATCTCCGATCCACTCATGATTGTTTCAACTCCTTCATTATGATCTGTGAAAGTTTGAGGAAGATAAAGGGATATTCTGCCTCAAAAATATGAATGGGAGATGGAAAATTTAGGAAAAAGGAATTTCCAGGGAGAAGAGAGTCATAAAAATTGTAGGGATGTGGTGACTCTGATTGCTTAGGCTAGAATATTTCTCTTATATAGAAAAAATTCTTGTAAGATTCTCCTTCCATCAGACCTCTCATATACCATTTCAATATGGCTGAGACCATTTTCCATCGGTTTTAGGGAGTTACAAAAGTAGTTTTCTCGTAAACCCCACTTAGGAGCACACAATTTTTGTGATTTTTATATTTTTTTTGTAATTTTTAATGCACTTGCACATTTTCTGAAGGAAAGGGTGAGTGTTCACTCCTATAGTGAGAATTAAGCCTAAGTGGATTGATAGGAAGGTTTTTTCAATATATTTTTTATCAGGATGAAGCTGCGAAAGATAGATATGAAAGGGATAAAGGCCAATCAAAGGCATCTCACATATGGTAGTGGAAAAATATGCTATAAAAAATTCCCACTAATGTGTGAGGTAACAAGGGGAGATGATGGTCAAAATACATTACAATATTACAAAGGAAGATGCTAAGTGGGGCTAGGTGGAGTTCACCATAATTTGGATAAGAAAAGTCCCTGCAACAAAACCAAGGCATCAAATGACTCTCTTCCTGAGGCAGGAATACCCATGCTCAAGTGTGGATAAGCATGGATGCCAAATCAAGTGCATTGAAAATACATGAAGTATATGTAATAATCAAATATCATTGTTGTGAAAAGTGTTGGGTTGTTATATTTTTTGCAGTGAAATTCGAGGTCAAACTGTTCAACCGAGAAATGTTGAAGTCAAAATAATCGACAACAAGTCGAAGAGTTCAATTGACAAGAGGTAGGCATGTGGCTGTGTGGAAACCAACTGAATACCAAATGAAGGTCAATTGGTATCCAACTGGTAATATGACTTGGTAGTCGACTATAACAAAATCCTGAGATTTATGGGATTTGTAGCCAATGATCTGCATGGATCTGTAACCATTTTTTGGGCACCTTTCTTTAGGGTTTTTCCTACTATAACATCTATAAATAAGGCATGTTGTAATAATATAAAAGATAATCATATAATATCTAATATCTAGATCAATCATTTAGAGTTTGTTGGTCATGTATATGTAAGCTGAATTGGCTACAAGGTTTTCTTTGTGTAAAGAAAGAGGGTATGATGTTGATTGTGTCTTAGGTGTAAACAAAGCTTAGAGATGTAACCATTTATTTTGAATGAATAAGAAAACAAGAGAGAAAGACACTTAAGGAATGTTAGTTTTCCCGTTTGGGTTTCCAGGGTGAAATCTCTATGTACCATGTATTTTCTTTGTCATTTCTTTTATAGCTTAAATATTTCTTCCTCTCTTATGTTAGGTTTAGGGTGGAAGTATAATTTCCTAACAATTGGTATCAGAGCTTGGTTTAACAACATTGGATCTAAGATAAAACCTATGTTTAGTAAGAGTTGTAATTCATAAATATTTAAAGTTGTTCTTAAAAGAATGGCGAGTAGCTCAAGAATAGAGATTGAAAAATTCAATGGCCAGAATTTTGAGCTTTGGAAGCTTAAAATTGAAGATCTCCTTGTAGATCGAGAAAAGTGGGAAACAATCTGTCTAGGTACCATTCTGATAGGTATGCCGAGGGGATGATGGGAGAAACTAAATAGAAGGGAAAGGAGTATGATACAACTATGTCTTGTAGATTCAGTGCTTCCGAATGTCTCAGGTGAAGACTCGACCAAGAAACCGTGGGACATTTTGGGAAGCTTGTACTAGTTGAAATACCTGGTAAATAAGCTATTCCTTAGAAATAAGCTGTATCTTCTGAGGATGAGTGAGGGAATTTTTGTAAATCAATATTTAAATGCGGTTAATACCATAATAGTATAGTTATCTTCCATGGATATTAAAATCACTGAGGAGGAGAAATGTATTAACCTATTATGTTCTTTTCCAAACTCCCAGGATAACTTAGTCATGTCTATAGGGAGTAATTCAACCACATTAATGCTAGAAGATGTGGCTGCATATCTACTATTAGAAGAAATGATAAGGAAGAAACATGGAAGGATGGACCAAAGATGCATTAGTGGTGGGAGGTCAATCAATTGACAGAGATAAAGGACAATTCTTCTGTAGAAAGTCTAATTCAAAGGGTAGATATAAAACCCCTAATCAATCAACCAGAAGATGATGGAAATGAGGTAAATCTTGGAATTATAAAAGGGATTGCAAGTCGAAGGAAATGGAAGTCAGTACAATATCCGATGAGAAGTAGTCGACTAATATAAAGACTAGTCTAGATAAGGGAGGTGATGTGTACCTGGCATCAACTAGTACATAGTCGGATCAATATGTTTAATTGATTGACTAGGAGCATCCTATCATATCACATGACATAGAGGATGTTTCTATCAATATTAATGAATGAAGGAGGAGATATTTTCTTAGGGGATGAATCAATAACCAAAATTGTTGGAAGGGGAAGAGTCTGACTGATACTGGAAGATGGGAGGAGCATAACCCTTCTAGGTGTGCCACATATTCCAGGTTTGGACAGAAACCTAATATATGTTAGTAAGATGAGTGATGCAGGAGTGCATACTCTATTTCAAAAGGGTGCATGCAAGATGGTTAGAGGTGTGATGGTCTTAATGAAAGGAGTTTGTATTGGAACCCTATACAAGTTTTTAGGGAATGCCGAATTGACTGGATGTAACAACATCGTTTTTGCTGAAGTTGACTCGAATTTGAATCGACTGAAATCCACTCAGGATGAGTCGATTCAAACTGAATCAAAAAGTATTCTTTAAGTCAACCCGACCATGATATGGCACGTGAGGATGGGACACATTAGAGAAAAATGACTTTGAGCTATGAAAAATAAAGGTATGATCGAAGATTTTCTTAAAAATAATTTAGAAGTCGATTTTTTTGAACATTGTATATATGGAAAAAAAAGTTGGGTGAGGTTCCCATTTGGACTGACAAGGGAAAAGGGGATTCTAGAATTGGTTCAAAGTGATGTGTTTGGCCTTGTTTCAGTTCCTTGACTTGGTGGATCCATCTATTATCTCTCCTTCATTGATGGTTTTTCCAGGAGTACATGGATATATTTCCTCAGGAAGAAATCAAAGGTTTTTTTAGAAATTTGATGTAGGAGCATCTCTCCACGTCAGTCAGCCAACTAGCCAGCTACGTCAGCACGTGCATTCAAGGCTGAAGAGAGGCACAACCCTCGTTTTCGAACTCAAATATGAATGTAATTAATATTGTAGGTTGTTGAGCCATGGAGCCGTGCCTTTGTGTAGGCATTAGAGTAGGCAGGCCTTTAATGTTTGTAAGGCTGAGATCTAGATTTGATTCTGGACTAGATAACCCATTCAATGTAATTGAATAGGGTAGGTAGATTGGAGGGAAGAGCTCGAAGAGCCCCTCATGTAAAAGATTAATATCGATCTCATTTTGTAATAGTTAGAGTATGCACAAGAGAGAGTGGAGAAGGAGCCGAGACTCTGTTGAAGTTCGTGCTCAGAACACCTTGTAAAAAAGAGGCATTTTTATTAATACAAACCAGAGCAGTTTTTCCCACATATTGTCTGTGTTGTGTGAATGTCTTTGTGTGTTCAATGTATGCTGTAGATGTATGTTAGGTGCACATTTGCAGGGAGTTGTTTGATTTTCAGGCTTGAGAGGTTCTTTTTGGTTTCATGCCAGGAGGGCGTGACAAAGTACTGCGGTCTCTGGATACCAGTGCATAGATGCACTTCTGAACTCTGCGGAGTCATACAAAGACGTGCCAGGAGGGAACAGTAGCTGAAATCAAAAATTCAGAGGAAGACCTTTGAGGTTGTTGAACACCTCAGGAGGCAAGGCTGTGGAGAACATAGTTGCAGACATAATCTCTGAGGAGTTCTATAAAATCTCTGCCAGGTGGGCATTGAGCCAGTGCAAGGAGTGCTCGATTGTGAGTTCATTAGAAGCAAGAATCATCTGAGGATTCTTGATACTCTTCCAGGAGGGCATTGAGTAAGTGCTAGAGTGCACAGAAGGAACTCTTTGAGTTTAGAGATTGAAGAAGAGTCCATAGAAGGATCTTCGCAGGGTTGCTGAACACCCTGAAAGACTCAGTAATAGGTTGCTTGAGCAGACAGATAGCCAGGAGGGAATTGTATTTCTCCATCTAAGGGAGAAGGGAAGAAGGAATTCTTTTCCTTAGAGGTCTGAGTCTTAGAGAAGCTCAGAAGGGATAGCACCTTTCTGTGTGCGAAGACTCCGCAGGAGCGCAGAAATCAGAATCCTTCAAGGATTCAGGAGCTAAGTTTGGGAGAAGCAACGGTTTTATACGCGCAGGCGAGGACTCAAGTTGCAGAGCTCACAGGAAAAGGAGAACAAAGGTCGAGGCCTTTGAGCATTTGAAATTCTTCCAAGCCCAGAAGAAAAGAACTAAGGCTTAGCAGGAGTAATAGCTGCCATCGGATCAGCTAAAAAGATTTGGACCATTGAAGGTTTCCATGTCCAGGAGGCAATATAGGAGGAGCGCACAGGAGAAATGATCTGAACCATCAGATCTTGAGCGAAGAACCCGACAACCGTTGGATCTGTCAGGAGCTGCACGAGGTTTAAACCCTCATGCATAGAGCAGTAGAAGCGAAGTCCCGAAAAGGTTGGAGATCGGGATATCGACATTCGGGAGTCCAGGAGTCCAGAGGATGAAAGTCCGGGCACTCGACATCAGAAGTCCCGAAGAGGCGAGATTAGATATGAATCGTTCATTTGGGAGTGGACACATGTCGCGAGATCACCCATATCGAGGATTCAGACATCAGAGAAGGAAGTCCTTGACTTCGCGGGTGGCGAAGTCACGAGAATATCGGGACCGTCCATTTGAGGCGGACAGGTGGTAGAGATCTAGGGATCTCACGAACTCGGAGGTTCTCAAGGTGAGAGACCAGGATTTGGGTGCTCCAAGTCGTGAGTGGCGAATTCGCGAGAGAATCGCAGCCGTCCATCAAAGGAGGATAGGTGGAAGAAATCACAGAGTCGACGAAGTGCCAAAGAGATCCAAGATTCGGGTCTCGCGAACTCAGAAGTTTGCAGGGTGAGGGCCCAAGAGTTGGGTGCTCCAAGTCGCGAAGTCACAAAATCGCGAGGAGCAAGGACAACCATTAGATTCAGGTCGAGGGAGTACCATTGGATCAGAGCCTCATCACGCGTATCGCGCACTCGGAGGTTCGGAGGTTGGAAGGACCTCGTCTCGACTGCAGAAGTCGCGAAGTGTCGAGGGCCGAGGCACGGAGGAAGCATGTGGCAAAGCCATAAGTTGGGGCCCGCATGATTGACAAGTGGAAACGCGTCGCCTGGAGAAGGGAGTCAACGCTCCATTGACTTCTCGCATCTCAGGGATTTGCGAGATAAGAGCATGAGAGATCAACCCTTTGACTTGTGAAGTCGTGAGTAGCAAGAACGTGAGAAGAAAATAAATATCGCTTCTCGAGGGTTCGTGAAGGGAAGGTGCCAAGATTGGACGCTACAACTCGCGAAGTGGCGAGTTGTGAGAAGTATGGAAGGAAGGTCAACCTTCGGTGACTTTTAAGTCTTGGAGGTTCGCATGGGAAGAGCATGGAGATTTAACCCTTCAACTTGCAAAGGTGCGAGTAGCAAGAGGAGCTAGCGTTAAGCTTATCCGGTGGTCATGCGTGGAGGGCGCTGATAAGAGAAGGAGCTATAACCATTTCGCGATTTTGGATATCACAGGATTGGAGAAGGAAGAGTTAGAGTTTCAACTCATGAACTCGCGAGTTGCGACAAGCACCTTTGGAATTGGGCCTTGGTCATAGCGCTGTGGTCGCATGGAGAAGTGGAGCTTGCACCTAGTGCTGTTCGCACAGGGAAGCTACCAAAAAGGATCTGTGGATCGATAATTTGTGATTCTAGGAGGGAATCTAAAGAGTCGATTCAGCTCGAGGGAGATAAAGAACGATCCTATGAGCGGATCTCGGCCTGAGGGCCGATAGGTTTACGTCAAGTGGTATCAGAGCGAGAACTCTATTTGTATATTTCAAGTAGAGGGAGAAGGCAAAAGGAGACAGAGTGCTGGAGACTCTGTGGTGATTGCTAGAAGGTGAGCAACAGGTTTGGCAGGAGAGTAGACAGAGACAATGATATGGCTACTAAAGGCCGTAGATATGCTGGAAAGAAAAACCCAGAGTTGATGAGAAGATCTAAAATAGATGAAGAGCTCGCTGATATAAGGGAAGAAATGGAAAATCTTGCATTTCGGATGCAGTAGAATACAAGGTCGAGATGGGTATATGAATGGCCCATGAGGAAGACGAAAGAAAAATGGCCAGTTAAGGGGTTGATGGCTAGAAGACAATGTAGGCTGTTGAGAAGGTGGTTGAGGCATGCTGAAAACCTCAACAAACCAGAAGAGAGGGTTCATATATGTGAGCCAGAGACTGGGAGAAATCTCAGTGATGATGATGATGAAATGGGATCAGCTGAAGATCTCAATACCTGCCAGGAAGGCAGAGAAGAAATTCCCAATTTCCAGGAGGGAAAGGGGTTGAGATCACTGCGGGATCTCACAGACTGTCATGAGGA
>SNQJ01S0045857.1:75672-104359 GCA_010110895.2 Picea sitchensis
GGGGTCGGGTATGGTTAGGATAACCATATACCTCGGGGGCCACAATTGATGGATGGGTGCCATGTCAAAAGTGCATTAACTCAGGTAGAGTATTGCACCCCCCGTTTGTGTTAAAGTCGAGCATGTAGAGGAACCACAATCCAATGTGGACTGTTTATCGATGATTTGGGCACAAAGTCTAATCTATAAGAAATAAATGTTTTTTAGTATTAAAAACTATATAGTAATGAAACATATAAAATCTTATACTAAAATTTAAATGAAATTTAAACTTTATAAAACGAAAGTGCGGTTTAAACTGTATAAGAAAGGTCTAAAAATGAACCTTCGGTTTATTTAGAATAAAATAAAACTATTCTAAAATAAAAAAATCCCATGATAAAGAGAATTTATTCAAATCTAATTTTTATTATTTTATTGATTTTTTATTTTAACAAAACTAAATTTTTTTACAACCTCGACTTATAAATTATCATGGAAAATTCCAAATTAATAAAATTTGGACTATGTTACAACCTCTGGCTCCATCTGGGGATTGTGTTTCCCTATGAGACACTAAAGAACATGTAGACCAAGTGTCTTTGTTTGGGTTATGGAGTCATTATTATACAGGAAACTAACGAGATAGTCCTAGTGAATGTTGTTTTCTCCATGAAATCACAAAACTCTTCTTATCACTTATAAGATTAATCTATGATTGAAGAATCTGAATGACTACCAATTTCAGAATTCAACATGTTTATATAGAATATGACCAGAAAAGATAAAAATAATTCACTCATTTAACTTTACTATGGATTTGTTTATGGTAATATAGATAGGAATTTTGGTTAAGGAGTCAAATTTGTAATTAGTGGTTTTTTTCTTCAAGGCTTTTAATATTTCAAAAAGAAATTAGGTTAGAACAAAGTTGTTTATGAGAAAAATAATTTTGATTGAGTATTATAGTAAAATTACTGATTGTCATTCTTCCTCATTCTCATGGTATTGATACACTGCCAAAACACATCCATAGCCTATGGTGTAGTCACCCTGACATCACATGCCTTGCTTCACTGCGAGCGAGCATCCATAGCCCTGGTGAAGATACATGCATTTCCCACTTGAATTTCCTTTCACCATCTCTTTAAGTTTGTTTGACGATTTTATAAGAGATGGGGGAAATCAATATGTTTTTTTGACATTTAGGGGATGAAGTATGTTAATCAAGAATGAGTCAGACATGCCTAAGTTATAAAGTATACTCATAGGTTTTTTTATTTCTTCAGATATAACTCTATTCTTTTTGAAATATCTTAGTTAATAGTGTACCTTGAGTAAAAGAACAAACTGCAAGTTTGAATCTAAATCCTTTACTTATAAAGAGATTACCTAAAATATACCTTTTCAACTTTAGTGAGTTTATTAAAATATTCTACTTTTTGGTTTTTATTTAACATGTTAAAATCTTAATCAATGGTTTAAGACAGTTTGTTCTATCAAGATTTTTTAGAAATTTGAGAAGGTAAGAGATTTTTTTTTTCTAAGGAGAATAAAACAACAATGTTTTTCTAATAAAAAAGAGAAACAATATTTTATTTTTTATTTGTTTTGATAAATTCAAATTTATTTCTATCCTAAATTTTCTGAAGACAAAGAAATGACTTAAAGAAAAATCCAAGAAAACTGACTATATACAATGAGTGCAAGAATGGACATTTAAAATGGAATAAAGTGTTTCAGGAATCACCCATTGATAAACAACTCCAATATATTTCCTTCCATATTATGAAGAGAAAATGAATTGTTTCCATGCACCACAACAATATTGTAGGTTCCCAACCATAAATGATCAAACTTTCCATGTTTTCTAGGATCTTCTCTCATTCTCTCCCATTTTAGTACTAGGTCACTAGGGAAAAAGACCTCTGTTTTTTATCTTCTATCAAAGATAACTTTCATCTTGTCTTGATATTCTTGAAATTTTTGGTCAACTTGCTTTGTGGTCTGTTGTATTTCAATCAGCTAGTTCACTCGTATGGTAACATCATTAGGTTCTTCCTAAGTATCCTGCATCAATTTCATCATAGGAATAACAATGTTAATAGGGAAAACAACATCAATTCCATAAATCAATTGAAAATGAGACATACTTATAGACCTTTTAGTGCTAATTATGTTGGCCCAGAGTTACAATTTCAAATGAGAGTGCCAAACTTTCTTATTTTCATTTAACATTTTCTTGATAACCCACATTAGACTCTTATTTGATTATTCAACTAATCCATTACCCCAAGGATAATAGGAAGTTTAATGACCAAGAATGATATTGTATTTTTGACAAAAATCTATCATAGCTAGGGACTTGAATGCTTGAGCATTATTAGTTATGATTTTCATAGGGCATTCAAACCTAGCTAAAATATTCTCTTCAAGGAATTTGATTACAACTGCATTAGTAGCAAATTTTGTGGGAATTTATTCTTCCCATTTTGAAAAGTAATCAATTGCAGTCAAAATCCATTTTTGTTGAGCACTATAAGCAGGATGAATTTCACCTATAAAGTCTAAACCCCATTTCTATAAAGGAGCTTCATATTTTATGGGAACCAATGGTAATGATAGAAGTTTTTGTTTACCTGCAAAAATTTGACATTCCCTTCAAGCTCTAACCTTTTAATTTACCTTAGAAAAAAGTTTTGGCCAGTAATATCCATCTCTCAGTATTTTGTATGAAGGAACTCTCCAAACACGGTGTCTTCCACAGATGCCTTTGTGAAATTCATCTATGATACATGTAGTCTCATCTTCAACAATACAATTAAGCAAAATTCCCAAAGGATCTTTCCAATAAATTTTTTCATTCATTATAAAATACTTAATTGCTTGAAGTTTAAGAGATCTATCTTTTGCTTGACTGAAATGAGATGGACATTCAATATTTTGCAAGTAAAATACAATGTTTTTGTACCAGGGAGAAGAATAAAACTTATCATGATTTTTTACCAAGGGTTGTTGCAAATCTGTCTGCTCATTTCTAGCTGAAGGATGTTCTGTTATGTCTATAATATGATTTACTCCAAGGAATTTTTAGTTTGATTTGGATAACAATTTCCAAACCTTTTCCTTTGATCAATTTTGTTCGTTTTATTTCCAGATCATATTCTTGAATCTTTGCTATCCATTTCCCTCATTTTCCATATGTGTCAGGATAATTTAGAATCTCTTTCACTGTGCTTCTAGGAACATATGCAATTATTTTGGAATGAAGAACATAGACTCTAAAATATTTCAGAGCTTTCACTAATGCATAAGCTTGTTTTTCCATTATATTATATTTCAATTATGAATCTCTCAAACTTTTGTTGAAAAATGCAATTGGTTGTTATTGTTTTTCTTCATTCCTTTGTAAAAGGACAACATCAATAGTGTTATCAAATGCAAAGGAAAATATGTGAAATTCCTTAGAATAATCTGGGTTGTCCAACACTGGTTGTTCTCCCAAATATTTCTTGATTTGATAAAATGAGTATCTAGCTTTTGGGGACGACTTAACCTCATTGTCATTTTTAAACATATCAGTTAAATATTTGATTACCTCGGAAAAATTATGTATGAATCTTATCAAAAAGTTAATTTTTACAAGGAATAACTGTATCTCCTTATTCCTTGGTAAATTGATAAATTGAATTGCTTCAACGATGTTGAGGATCAATCTTGACTCTATCCTTTGATACAATATGGCTGAGAAAGTTTCCTTCCAGCATAGAAAAATGAGATTTTTTAGGATTTAGTGACAAACCATATTTTTTACATTTAATGAAAGTTTGCTTAAGATGTTTTAAGAAAACGTTCCCCATGGTGTGGTAAACACAGTTATCTCTCTGTATTTTTCATGCACAAAAATATGGTTATAACCTGAAAACCCATCAATCATTGAAATTCGATTATAACCAACTACTTTTTCCAAAACATGGTCCATTTTAGGAAAATGATAATTATCTTTCAATGAAGATTTATTGAGGTTTCTAAAATCAACACAAAGTCTAATTTCACCATTCCCTTTTCTAACAGGTGCTAAATTTGCAACCCAAGAAGAATATATCAAAGGAATTATAATTTGTCAATCCAATATATTTTTAAGCTCCTTTTCAATTACTAGGAATAGGATAGTATTTACTTATCTTAATTTCTATCTGAATGGTTTAGATCATAACTTCAATGGAATTATTTGTTGAATAATGTTGATGTCATAGGTATCCATATCTTCATAATAACAAACAAATACTTCGGTAAATTATTTAAATAAGTCAATATACTTGACCTTTTGATCAACAGGTAGAAATTTGGAAAGTTTCGTATGCCTTGATTCTTGTTCAGTCCCAATATTGTGATCTTCTACTTATTTCTTTTGAGGATGAATAGTTGGTTTTATAGAAACATCATATTTGTCAAACAAATTCTCCAGAGGCACCAATCCTTTTGGAATCTAATTATTTCTTAGCACCGTCATTTTATGATTAGCAATCATATCTTGAAATTTAAGGTCTGGATGAATATTTTGATTAATTTGTTCATTTTTTTGGTCATCTTCCTGATCAATATGAGCTGCTGAAAATTCGTCAATCATTTCCAAAAACATTTTAATCTGTTTCTCATATTCAAACACTTGGCAATGTTTAAATTGTCAGGTATTGAAGGTCTGTATTTCATTTCAATTTCATATTTAATATTCGACACTTCAGGAGGTCTAAAAGTAATTGTTGCTACAACTAAAGAATCAACTTGTTTATTTTCTTGTCTAGCGATTGCATGAATATTAAAAGTCAAAAATAAATTCTCAATTAAGTCCCAAGCATAATTTCTATAGGATCTCATCCCAGGATTTTTAGCTTGATAATTCCTTATTTGTTTAACAATTAATTATGCATCCCCATAAAAAATAAGATTTACAATTTTCATTTTCTTAGAAACTTCTAAACCTATCCCTAAATCTTTATATTCAAAAGTGTTATTCATGGAATCAGTTTCAAACTGTAATCTAAAAGAAAATGGAAAAAGTTTTCCAGAAGGTGAAATTAGAAGAATACCTTCTCCATCACCTTCCCAAGAGGAAGCTCCATCGAAGTACATTTTCCAGATTCCCTCCTTAGGATTATTTTCATTCAAATAAATATTCATAGTTTATGTACAATTTTCCAGTTCAACATTTACAGATAAGGTAAAACAACCCAAATCTTGATATTTTGAGTAGATATGATAATTATTAAGTTGCTTAGGGTCACTAACAGTGTAATCAAGCTTGGTTCCCCTATAAATTCTACTGGTCTCTCTACCAAAGAATGGGATTCTGACATAAGTCATGTCCATTTGCAATGAGCCACCTAGTTTACTTGCTTAAGATCTAGATAAAAACATCCCATAGTTGATAGGCACATCTTCCACAACTATATACATCAAAACACTTTTTACAGGTATTTGGGCTAAGTGAACTTCCAGATCTTTAATCATCCCTAAACATCTAACTTTTCTTGCATCAAAGGAATACAAGTAATGATATGGTCTTCTGATTTGTAATCCTAACTTCCTCATAACTATTTTTGGCATTATATTGTGAGAAGCTACTGAATATAGCATGCAATTGTGTAAAATATGTTCATGGACTGTTAAAACTATATAAAACAGGGCTACCAATTCTCCTCTTTCCTCAATGTTAGGACCAAAAATTATAGTAGACCTTTCATCTTGCAAGTTTAATGTATCTAGTTGGGTTGCTGCAACAGAGCAATCAATCATTTTCATCACTTGTTTTCTGTAAACTGGATTTTTTGTAATTTCTAACAAAGGGATTTGGATCATGATCTTATTAATCTCATGTTCCATATTAAAATAATTGCTTATTTTTTCTATTTCTTTTGGTTCTATATCTTCTTTCTTTGTAACCCGTGGATCATATTTTTGTTTGGGGGCTATGATTTATTTCCCTTTGACTTTATTTTATGTTTTTTCTTGTTGACCTTGTTATTCGTTTTGGTTGTATTTACATTGGTTCTTGGTTTAAGGTCATATTTTCTATGTAATTCAGCTTGTAATGCATTTGAGAAGGCTCTATATTGAGATGATGATGAATCAAAATGATTATTGTTATTGTCGTCATTGAAATATGAGTTAAAGCTTAAATATTTTTCATAGTCATCCTGAGTCACATGCACTTCAGAAGGATCACCTTCCATCATATTAATCTCCTCATCAATATCCTCAATTTTATCTTCTTTGAAGTTATCAACCAAATTTTCATTTTTTATAGGTTCTTGTATAGGTTGATATTCATTTCTCCTTTCTCTCTACAAAACTCGAGGAGGATTAGAAGGCCTTCTAAATTGATTTTGGTTTCTAATATTTGGCCTTCTTCTCTCTGTCTCCATCCTATCCAATTTATTTGATACATCTTTGATAATTATGGACATGTCTTCAATTTTATCCTCCTGATTTTTGTCAGTACCAGATGTACCAACTTGTTCTTTTTGTTTTCTTCTTTCTCTTTCTCTTTCTCCTAATTCATTTATAAATCTATATTTTCTTGATGCAATAATGTTTGATTCAATTTCTACTCCATCGTATTGCATACTAGTTAAGGTGGTGGATATCCTTTCTTTATGAAATAAGGAAAAGTTGGGATCAAAAGAGCCTACAAAAGTGACTTTTGCTGTTGGTTGTGATGGTTGGACATATGTAGGGATTTTATTGTAAAGTTTATTAAATATCTTGATGAAATATGTTATGGATTTATTTTGTTTCTTTTAAAGATTCTGAGACTCAGTCAAAAAATATAAATGATCTTTCTTTTCACCCCATTGTGTAAGGAAAGAAGATTCTAGAGCATCCCAAGAATTGATGGAATTAGGGGGAAAACCCTTAAACCATGTCCTCACTTCACCCTCAACGGTCTGAACAAATATCCTCATATATACATGTTCATGTTCTAAACCTTGATTATCAAGAAAATAATCAAATGCTACTAAATTTTCATGTGGTCTCACCCTCCCCATTAAATCTAGGTAGTAGCTTCAAATAATTATAAGGAAAATCATGGATATTTGATGGAATATTTAAAGGAGCATACCTATAAGAAACTTTATTAAAAACTCTTGGTGGTGGAGGAGGAGGTGGTTGTTGTTGTTGTTGTTATTGAGGTATTTTCCCAGCCATAATTAGGTACTCAAGTATTAGTTGAGAATTTTCAAGAGTAGGGGGGTTGATATAAGTCTTGAGAAGCTCTTCCTCTTCAAGAGGGATTTCCAGAAAGGAATTTTGAGGGATCTCTAAAACCTCCCTTTTTGAACTTAAAAAGGAAAAATTTGGAGATGTAGACCAAAGAGGAAAAATTTCAAGGGATTCCTTTGGGGAAAGCTTTGGAGAATTCTCGAGTGATTATTTCAAAGAAATATGAGGAGAATATTCAGTGGAATGTATTTGAAAAAATATAGTAGAGTCTTTAAGAGAAAGTTTGATATAAATTTTGGGGGAAAATTTGATGGAGTCTGCTATAGAGAATGCCAAGGGTAGTTTTGGGGAACTTGGAAGATATTCTTTGGGAGATCGAAGTTGGGATGGTTTTGAAGGGTTATAAGGGTTTATATGAGTTTTTATTATGGATTCCTTTTGATCAATATGATATTTTTATTTAGATTTAGGAAAAGTGGAAGATGAATTTTTAGAGGAGGTTATGGTAGGAGGAGTTGTGGGTGTACGTTTAGGATTTTTCTTTGACAATAGTTTTTTAGGATTAGCTACTCGTGTTGTTTTCTTTGACCATAAACTATTTTAAAAGGGGACATACCTATTGATTTCTTGGTGTCGATTCGATTTTCCCATAAGGTGTATTTCAAGTGAATGTGCCAAGCCTTCTTATTTTCTATTAACACCTTTTTGATTATAGTCATCAGGATTTTGTTGGAAAATTCAACCAATCCATTTCCCTGAGGATAATAGGTTGTAGAATGTCCTAACACAATGTTTTATTTTCGGAAAAAATTGACCATTGCCATAGACTTGAAAGTTTGGGCGTTGTTAGTGACTATTTTTCTAGGATAACTGAATCTTGATAGGATGTTGTCTTCCAAGAAATTTATAACTACCAAATCCGTGGAATTCCAAGTTGGAATGTCTTCGATCCATTTCGTGAAATAATTGGTAGCGGTCAAAATCCATTTATGTTGAGCGCTTGATTGTGGGTTGATTTCTCCGATGAAGTCCAGACCCCATTGTTGAAAATGAGATTTTGTTTTGACTGGGATTAAAGGAAGTGCAAGGAGCTTCTTCTTTCTAGAGAACAGTTGGCAAGAGTTGTAGGCTCTGACCTTGGCATTAACATTAGTAAATAATTTGGGCCAATAATATCCAACTCTTAAAATCTTGTAGGACGTTTCCCTCCAGGTGTGGTTTCCTTCACACACTCCTTCATGAAATTCATTTATTACACCTTTTGTTTCTGATGCTATTAAGAAACTTAAAATGAAATCTAGAGGGTCCTTCTAGTACAATTGGGCATCAATAATACAATATTTGACTACGTGTAGCTTCAAAGTTCTCACTTTGGACGGAGTCATGTAATCCGGGCACTGAAGGGTAAGGAGGTATGAAAAAATGTCACAATACCATGTAGAGGAAGAAAATTTACCTTGAATATGAGTCATAGGTGTTTGATCATCAAAATCATCTATATCTAAGAGATACCCGTGTGATTCCAGATGATTTATCCTGAGCACCCTGAAATTTGATTCAACTAACAATTTCACCAGGCATTGACCTTTGACTAGTTTGGTCAACTTTACTTCTAGATCGAACTCCTGAATTTTAGCTAGCCACTGACCTCTTTTTCCATCACTATCCGGTTGGACCAAGATGTCTTTGATGACACTTGTTGGCATGTAAGCGATTATTTTGGAATGTAGCACATATGTCCGGAAAGCTTGGAGAGATTTCACCATTACATAGGCTTGTTTTTCAAGTATATCATATTTTAATTCTCCATCCTTGAGGCTTTTACTAAAAAAGACTAACGGTTTCTCAAAATCGTCTTCGTTCTTTTGCAATAGCACCACTGCGATAGTATGTTCCTACATGAAGGAGAAGATCAATAATTCTTTAGTATAGTCTGGATTGGCTCGCACGGGTGCTTCGCCTATAGATTTATTGACTCACTCGAAAGACACTTTGGATTTTGTAGTCCACTTCACTTCTATGTCCTTTTTCAACATATCTATAATCAATTTGACAATTTCAGCGAAGTTAGGGATAAATCTTCTCAAAAAAATTATCTTCCCTAGGAAAGATTGGATTTCTTTCTTATTTCTAGGAGTGTTTATCGTGTCAATAGCCTCGACTCGTTTAGGATCAATCTTGATTACATCCTTTGAAACTATATGGACCAAAATCATGCCTTCTTGCATAGAGAAATGTGACTTCTTAGGGTTAATATACAAATCGAATTTTCTGTATTTGTCAAAAGTTTACTTGAGGTGAACCAGGTGTTCTACATCAGACTTGGATTTTTTTTTAGATCATCTAAGTAAATAATAACAAATTTGTCTCTTTCATCGATGAAATATATATCCATCGCTCTCTAGAAGGTATCCCCTGCGTTCATCAATGCAAATGACATTTTTTCATACATGAAAGTTCCCCATAGAGTGGTAAACACAGTATTTTATTTGTTGTCTTCATGGACAACAATTTGATTATATCTGGAAAAACCATCAATCATGGACATTCTATTAGCCCTGATTACTTTTTCGAGAACATGATCCATTTTTTGTAGTGGGTAGTTATCTTTGAGGGAAGAGAGATTTAAGTTTCTAAAATATACAAAGAGCCTTATTTCGCCATTTTTATTTCTGACAGTTACCAAATTTGCTACCCATTCAGAATATCTGAGTGGAACGATAATCTTCGCATCAAGAATCTTCTTGAATTCCCTTTCTATCACTAGCAGGAGAATAAGATTTATTTGTTTGAGTTTCTTCCTGAAAGGTTTGATACCATGTTTCAAAGGAATATTGTGTTCAATTATAGAGGTATCGTAAGTTTTCAAATCATCATAGGACCAAGCAAAAACGTCCTTATATTGTTTGAGAAACTCGGCGTACTTATTCTTCATTTGGGTTGGAAGGTATATAGATATCTTGACTAGTTTAGGATCCTCTTTAATTCCTATATCGCAGTCTTTAACCTCTTTGGGCTGAGGTCATAAGGTAGACTTTAAGGGTATGCCATCTTGGTCAAACAATCTCTCTAAGGGTTACAGACCCCTGGGAATCTGATTGTTCTTAAGCATGAGCATACGATGGTTTGAAATATTATCTTGGAATTTTTTAGGGTCTTCACCGTCCTGCATAACCCAAACGGGATCATTTTGGTTTTCCTGATCTATGTGTGTTTCAGAAAACTCATCAACCATCTCCAGAAACTATTTGATCTACTCATCATCTTCAAAGACTTTCCAGTGTTGAACGATATTCAGGATCAAAGTCTTGTGTCTCATTTCAATATGATATTTCAGTTTTAGGACAATAAGTGGTACAAAGGTCATTGCAGCTTTGGCTAAAGAGTCTGCTTGCTGATTTTCCATTCTGGGAATATAGTGCATATTAAAGGATGAGAAGAAATTCTCTATCAAATCCCAGGTGCAATTTTTGTATGACCTCAACCTTGGATACTTAGCTTGATATTGTTGCTTTATTTGTGTCACAATAATCTCTTCATCACCATAAACTATTAGATGTTCAATTTTTAACTTTCTAGTAGCCTCTAATCCTAAGACTAGAGCTTCATACTCACATACATTATTCATATAATCAATTTCCCACTGTAATCTATCTGAAAAGGGGATAACGTACTCATATCCTGGTGCTACAAATAACACTCCATCACCTACTCCTTCGCAGGATGAAGCGCCATCAAAAAACATTTTCCATACTCCTTCTCTACTATTTACACTTTTATTTGTTTTTTCTACTTTTTTATTTTCTTCTTCTGTACATTCTTCGAAATCATCATCTATAGATAAATACAATTTCCTAAATACTGATCGACAACATACAATGGGTAATTGTTTGGGTTTTTTGGGTCACTTACAGTATATGCCATCCTAGTCTCTCTGTCGTACTTGGCAGGGACGTCAACAATGACTACATCCAACATGATACTTTTTACAGGGATCTGTGCAAGATTTACTACCAAGTCCTTAATCATGCCAAGACACTTAACTTTCCTGGAATCAAATGAGTACAGGTCTTGATAAGGTCTAGTAATTTCGAGGCCCAATTTCTCCATGATAATTTTAGGCATTAAATTAAGAGAGGCCCTAGAATCTAACATAGAATTGTGTAGTCAATGGTCATGCACATTGAGTGTAATATAAAATGGACCAATAGAATCCTTAGTGTTTTCGATATGTGGACCGAACATGATCATAGGTATTTCATCCTGCAGATTAATAACATCTGCTTGACATTCAACATCGAATTTTTTTATCATTTTAGCAATTTGCTTTTTATAAATTAGATTTTTGGCAAGCTCAACTAGAGGCATGGGGATTTTCATTTTATTAAGTTTGTTTTCTAAACTGAAACCTCCAATTGTTTTTTCAGTTTCTCTCGTTGTAACTTCTGTATTTTACGGTCTCTTAGTTTGCGTTTCTCTTGTTTCAACTGTCTTTGTCCGGGAAGCTTGTGTGTCAGTTGATAGTTTAGTAGCAGTTGCCTCATTCATTTTATTTATTGATAACATATTTTTTGGTGGAACATTCGAAGAATTTTTTTATCTCTGGGCCTTAAATCATACTTCTGTTGGAGTTCAACCATTATTGAGTCGACGAATCCTTGATAGGAAGATTCACCCAGATTATTGATTCTTTCCTCATTATTAAACAAAGATTCTAGATCTAAAGACTTTTCATAATCCTTCCTAGTTAAATGAGGCTCCATATCATCATCACTAAGTTGTTTATATCTTCTTCTAACCCCTCATAATTTTTCATATCATCCCTTTGCATAAAATTTACATTTTTAAATGGAGCTTGAATTTTTTGATCTTCGTTTTTACTTGTCTCTACTGTGTCTGGGGGTTAGGGTTTCTCTTGAACTAATTTCTAGTGAATGGATCAGGTTTGGCTTGATCTAATTCCATTCTAGATATTTTTTTGATAAATCTTTGATTATCTTAGCCATCTCATCAATTTTCTCTTCTACAGACTTCCCAGATCCGGAGGGTTTTTCTTGTTCTTTGAAACGTTTAGGTTCTTTGGCTCCAGTCTCAACCTTAGCTTTTAATTTCCCAGATGCCATCATATTAAATTCGATTTATATGGAATCATCTTGCATCCCTGCTAAAGTGATAGATCTCCTTTCTCTTCAGAGGAGAGAAAATTCGGGTTCAAAGTCCCCTGCAAAAGTTACCTTTGCAGTAGGTTGAGAGGGTTTGACTTCAGCTAGGATTTTGTTATATAATTTGTTGAACCTACGAGTAAATTAAAGAACTAATTCAGAATTATTTTTCCTTAAAGCCTCGAATTTAGTCAAATAATAGAGATGGTCTTTCTTCTCTCCCCTCTGCCTTAGGAAAGCATTTTCTATCTCATCATATGACCGTATTGAACCTATCGGGAGCCCTCAGAATCAGGTTCTCACTTGTACTTCAAAGGTTTGAACTAACAACCTTGAGTAAACATCTTTGTGTTCAATGTCGAGAATATCAACAAACTAATCAAAGAAGGCTATGTGTTTAGTTGTGGTTAAATCTCCTTCCCCCATAAATTTTGGTAGGTTTTTCATATAATTTTCGGGTAAATAATGAAGGGGGGCAGGGACGACCCGGGGAGCATATCTAGTAGCTACCTTGGAAAATATTCTTGGTTTCCCTTGAACTTGTCCACCTGATGCACCACCATCGGCGCCACCACCTTTGGCACCACATCCTCCAACAACAACCATTGGAAGTCTAGGAGACAGACTTCAAGAGCTAAAGAGGGGATTTTCAAAAACCTCGAGGGATTGAAGTGGTGACCTTTCAACTACTTCGGGATATGGTGAAGGAAATTATGAGAAAAAGGTCGTTAGGCGAAGAAAAATGTAGAAGAGGAGGAAAAGGAAAATGTGGACTGGTTTCCTCAGATTTACGAGATGTATATATAGGAGAACCAACAGGGGTTGAATTAGGGTATGAGATATATTCTTCAAAGTTTCGGGGAAATGAAATCTTTACTTCGGACAAGGATGGAATCAGTAAAATGTCGACGCTAATGGGTATAGAGAGGGATATTTTGTTTAGATCGGTAGGATTATCAGTCGAGTCAAAATCAACCTTTATCTTGGATACAATTACCTCCAGATTTTCAATCTTAGCCTCAGGTTTACTAGTTGGTGCCTCCGCAGAGGGTACTTGTTTAAAACTCACTTCAGGGGTTAGCTCTTCAATTGGAACCATAGCATTTACCCGTGTAACTTTAGGTTGGTATACTTTACCTGCTGATGCAATAGTTGATTTGAGGTATCCCTTTTGTTTCAACAACCTTTTGGGATCTGATACTGGCGTGGTGTGCTTATCGTCTGGATTCTTTCTGCTATTCTTTCAACAAAATTCTAGTTTTATATATGGTGGAGTCGCCAAGTGAAAGATAAAAATAATCCTTACTTGTGTATTCAATCCTCGTTCACTATCAAAGATAGAAATTTACCTTGTTGTTTTCCCAGGGAAAAATAAATTTGTTTCTCTATCCCTGCCAGCGGCGCCAAAAAGATGTTGTTCCTGAGGTTAAAATTAAGGCTCAAAGAGTAATGTGAGGCATTAGGATATTTTAAAGAGAGTGTTTTTTCTACCTTAGTTATATGAGAAAAATTCCTTAAATGAAATTAACAGTATGGCAGTATAGAGGATGTATTTTGTGTCTGAGTCACAATTGAAATATCGAATGGTGAGAGAGAAAAATACAAAACTATTAAACAAAGAAAGGCATCAATTACTGAAGAGTCTCACCTCGTTGCAGTAGAAGAAAAACACATAGTGCACCCTTGAACATAATATAAAATATCGTAATTCACATAACTTGCAGATATTGTTTTACTCATAGTAAATACAGAGGAAAAATTGCTCACTTAATGAATTACTGAGTTAATATGATTACAGTTGTTGTGATACTAAATTGAAATAAAACATACATCAAGGAATTGCATAAGGAAATGTTGAGATATGGAAAAACAAAATAAACACACAACCTAAACTGAACAAAATTTGGAATCTCTGTCTGCACTTGTATTAATACTAAAAAAGGAGAGTTTTCTCTATTACATTCGGCAAAAACCAGCCTTTGATAGATCTTGAATCTATGTATTTATACAAACTATCACGATTCAAAACGGTTGGAATTCTTATAATTAAAAATAACAAATATTTGAAATAAGAAAACAGTGCATAGAGAATTATGAGCTTTGTTGGCAATCTCTTCTATCTCTTCATCTGTTGGCAGAAACACTTCCTTTCCTCATTCCTTTAGGCTAGACACATCTGTCTTATGGTCTTCCTAATGATTCGACATAGTATCTTATTTATTGTAGTCCTATTTCCATCTGTCTCTCCATCCACGTTCAATAATGAAATGCCATTTTCTTACCCACTCACAACTGTGCTTGTTTTTACATGCTCTATGCATTGGTTGCATCTATTTAAAAATTATACCACCAACCTAGATGGATCAATAGTTTCATTTACCTCAAAGGTGTATAATTTCCTTTCTACTTGAGGTAGCTTCACTTGTATCCTTTTTACCTCTTGAGTTATGGCCTGGGACTGTGAACTTGGGTTCACCAACCACTTATTAATCTTAAGGAGGTCAATATAGCTCATTTCCCAAATGGATGCCAGATATTCTTCTTTGTTCTTTCTATAATTATGTTGGTTCATTGCAATATCAATTTTCCCCAGAGCCTCTCGATACTGCTTCGCTCAAAATCAATCATCTCTTCTATCTCTTCATCTACTAGAAGAAACACTTCTTTTACTCATTCCTTTAGGCTAGACACATCTGTCTTATGGTCTTCCTAATGATTCGACATAGTATTCTATTTATTGTAGTCCCATTTCCATCCTGCCTCCATCCATCGCTCAATAATGAAATGCCATTTTCTTACCCACTCACAACTGTGCTTGTTTTTACATGCTCTATGCATTGGTTGCATCTATTTAAAAAATTCTACCACCAACCTAGATGGCTCAATAGTTTCATTTACCTCAAAGGTGTATAGTTTCCTTTCTACTTGAGGTAGCTTCACTTGTATCCTTTTTACCTCTTGATTTATGGCCTGGGACTGTGAACTTGGGTTCAGTAGCCATTTATTAATCTTAAGGAGGTCAATATAGCTCATTTCCCAAATGGATGCCAGATATTCTTCTTTGTTCTTTCTATAATTATGTTGGTTCATATCTATATCAATTTCCCTGAGCTCTCGACATCGCCGCCAAATCAATCGTATTTTTCTAGGATGATAACTCTTGACAAGCATTCTTCCACTTCCTGCCAATCTATCAGTTTCCCTTCTAAATTCGCTTTCCCACACATTCGTGCCCATATATTCTTATTTGTTTGGAAGGGGAAAGCCAAGGAAAATAGGGGAAATTATCCTTTCCGTACACATGATGGCCCTTGAACTTATCTCGCTGAGCTTTAGCTTTCCTTCTTTAATGTGAGATATCCTTTAGAGAAATGTATACCTCTTGGTAGCATTTTTGGATGGCATCAACCTTCATGAAAATATCTTGCTGGACCATTTCCAGTTTTTCGTTTACCTCCAATGCTTGAGTCTGAAAAAATGATATCTCTACTGACGTACCTTCAGTCAAGTCTAACCTGGCTTGAAATTTCTTTATTAACTCATCTCATTGAGTGACCAATCCTTTTTTGGTCTGTGAATTTCGATGGAGTTCATTGAGGTTAGCCCTCAACTGTTGGATCCGATGCTCGTCATAAGCTCTGATTTTTTCAAAGTCTTGGCTCATCTTATTCTTTACAGGCTTCTCCATGGTCAGTATTTGATCTTGAAACTTCCCCACCAATAATATTTTATGTCTTAGTTGCTCTGCCAAATTCTCCATTGACCATTGATTTGTTGTGGCAAAGGCACCCAATGAACCTGCAACTTCCTTCATGAATCTTAAATTGTCGCGATTGTTACCTTCATATAAAATCCTCATCCTTTTGGTTACTACCCCATCCTTCTGTTGGGTTTATAATTTGACGATGGCCCTCCATTTCTAAAGAAGAAGTCCACAGGAGGAATATCTTCGGGAAATATTGGGGTAATATCACCCACATAAATGACTTCAAAACTAGGATTCCCGAAACTAGACTGTAGTGGTGTTAATGAAGTAATAGGAGTATCGATCTTTGTATATGGTTGTTGTTATCCCATGTTAGCAGCGGCTGTAGATGGTGTCGAAAGAGATGCATCTTGCCCTTTCTTTAATAAGGCCTCGAGATGAGTCATTGCTTGAGGGCCTAGTGGAATTGATAAAGAAGATTCTAATTTCTGAGTCAAAACCTCAGAGCTCTTTGTTGTTTCCTCAATATCCTATTTACCTGAGTTCCATATTTAAAAACCTAGAGGTATAGATTTCTGTGCAGAAGGAGCGACTATCGATTCTCCTTGTAGTATCTTCAGAAAACTGTTTCTCCCGTGTCTTTGGAAACTTAGGAAACTGACCTATTGATCTGGGGATAAGGTTTGGATTCTGTTCAGCACCTCCTCGTAAGACCTTACTGCCTTGAAGATTTCATCATGTGGGGATTTTTCATGCACATGAGTTTTCAAGTTGTATTGAGCCAGGTGGTTCTCCATGATTTTGTGTGGGTCATACATTTTGAATTTTATGTCAACCAATTTGACATCTTCCAAAGTTGCGGCCTCGAATTTTGAGTTGCCGAAATCCAATAGTGAAAACATACTGACCTGGAGAGGGAAGGTAGGCCATAGCTTTTTCTGAGATGCCTTCAGCTCCTTGCCGATGCCCCCCATTATTGTCTGGTAAGCTACTTCTCGGCATACCAGTCAGTCTGGTAAAAATCTCGAGAGAGAATGCAGAGGGACTAAGCATCTGAACACCTTGATATAAGAAAAGTTTTCTTCAACGAACCAATATGCTAGTTTGTCAAGATTCCCCATAATTATGTCTGAAATGCGAGGGGGTGGATGACCATATAAGGCTACATGGACAAGGACCACTACATTGTGACATATTTCATAAAAGAAATATTTTTCTTTTTCCTCCCACAACTTTGAATGATAAAAGTGAATCGGCTTTGCATTGGTCGGGGTCCAACTCCAATTCATCAATGGGAAAGGAGTCAGGAAACAAATGGCATCCATGAAATATGCAAACATATAGAAAGGGGTGGGCTACCCCTTTGATTTCACCATTTTTTATTCAATAATATCCTTGGCCAAGTTGTCTGAATTTTTTTTGGCCCAATTAAATGTGTAGCCCTTATCCACCTCATGCATAATCTATACCCACTCCAACGAGAAATGAGTAGGAATTTTATTCCCAAACATTCTATAGAGCATCATAGCTACGTAATTCATGTGAGTTTCCAACGACGCCATGGCGTACACACCATGAGCATCGGCCCTAAACTTCTTTGGGTTCCCCCACCAGGACTTGATTATATCGGGATAACTTTTATCATATTGTATGCATTCCTATTGCTCAAACTCTAACATAAATTCAATATTGTAAGTATATTTAGGTTCAAGAGATAGCTTATACATTAATTATAGGTGTTTCGGTCGGAATGAACCAACGACAACTTTCTGGTGATTGGTGATGCTCCTGGTTTGATTGTCGATGTTCTCCAAGGCCTAGCTTATCATGTCTTTGTACGTCATGAGTCTCGGCTGCGCAACTATCTTATGTAGCTCTGAATGAGCTATATATCTGATCTTAGCTTCATGAGTGTCATCTACTTCCTCACTATAATCTTTTGGGTAGTTTATAATCTCATGCTCCAGAACCTCGAACACTTGTGTCCAAGATTTCACAGTGTTTATGGCTCGCAGTGTAGTATTTGAAATAACATCCACGTTTGGATTTGAACCTTCACCAACTGCATCAGGCTTCTTCATCATGTTTCTTGGTGCCATGATATCAAGAGAACAGAAGAACTAATCAAAGAACTAACACCAGAACTAATTCTGTAGAATACCATAATAATACATGAATGCCAATCTTCTGTAGAATGACCATCTTCTGTAGAATACCATAATAATACCAGAATAACACCAGAAAGAGCACTTTGATTAATGAAAAAAAATGTTTACTTTCCTCTTCGAGGGGGCAACCTCTAGTAGAGAAGAGCTCTATTACAATAATATCCATGAAAATATTTATCATACCCTCTACTTCTATTTATACTCTATCTATCCAAAAGAACAATATAGAGGAATATCCTTCTAGAAGCGAAATCTTCTGTTAGGTATTCTTGAATTTGACTAATTCTTCCTTATTTCTAGGCCTTATTAATATTGACCTTTTTTACATGGAATTATATTATTCTACCTACCTGAGGGGTTAGGAAGGTTAGGTCCCTAACATGCCCTTCCCCTTGAAGAACAACCTTGTCCTCAAGGCTCTAGATGAGGGAATTATTGTATAATGGTGGTCAGCTCCTAGGTGGCATCTTCTGGAGGTGTATCATTCCATTTGACTAACACTTCCTGGATGGTGTGCTGACAAAAAGGCCACTCATTCTAGGCCAATATTGCTTGTGGATGCAACCATATGGAACCTTCTTCATCCAACTCAGGGAGACTAGTTTGATTTTGGCACTTAGTTCCAATCACCTTCTTTAAGCAGGAAACATGGAAAATAGGATGGAAGTTTGACCGACTAGGTAGAGCTAACCGATAGGCCACCGATCCCACACCCTTGAGAACTATATAAGGACCATGGAATTTGGGTGTAAGTTTTTGAAAGTGTTGAGATTTGAGTGAAGTATTTTTATAAGGTTGTAGTCGAAGAAATACTTGGCCCCCTTCGACAAAATGGCGTTCCGAATGACCTTGATCTGCTTGTTGCTTCATGTGATTCTGAGCCATGACCAAATTTTGTTTGAGGGAACGAAGAATAGTGTCGCGGAATGTAATATGCTTTTCAACCTTCTGAACCTTTGAGACCTCTAGAATATAGGAGAGAACTGATGGGGGATTTTGGACACAAACTGCTACAAAAGGAGTCATGCAAGTAGTTGTATGGTAAGATGTGTTGTACCACCATTCAACTAGGGGTAACCATTGATCCCACTGTTTTTTCTGCTTAGATGAAAAACACCTCAAATATGTTTCCAAGAACTTGTTAACAAGTTCAGTCTGGCCATCCTTCTAGGGGTGATAGGCAGTGATGAGATGCAATTGGGTACCCTGTAGCTTGAACAATTCTTGCCCAAAATTGCTGGTGAAAGTGGGGTCTCTGTCAGAGACAATAGAATTAGGCATGCCATGAAGATTGAAGATATTATCCATGGATATTTGAGCCATTATGGTGGTTGTGAATGGATGTTGAAGAGCACAAAAATGATCATATTTGGAGAGATGATCTACTACCCTCAGGATGACTGACTTATTGCCCGATTTAGGTAAGCCCACAATGAAATTCATAGAAATATCTCACCAAATAGCAAGGGGAATAGGAAGCGGTTGGAGTGTGCCTGGGGATTTGACATTTTCTCCCTTTTTGCGTTGACAGACCTCACATTCATCCACAAGGGTGTGAACATCCTATTTCATACCCTCCTAGAATGAATTTTTTTTGTCCCTAATAGGTTTTGGTAAACCTTGAATGCCCAATTGTGGGTGAGGCATGAAGTTCAGAAATCATTGTGGATTTAATTTGAGATTTCTTGCATAAATACAAACGTACTTTGTAGTGAAGCTCTTCATTATGCCAAGAGTACCCTAGAGAAACTGAATAATTGTGTTGCAATTGGTGGAGTAGGCTAGAAATTGTGGGGTCTTGCAACCATTCCTGATGAACAAATTGGAGCCAATATAGTACAAAGAAGGAGAGGGAGAAAAGGGACCCGTTTTCTTCATATTTCTGGGAAAGAGCATCAATAACTACATTTTTCTTTCCCTTCTTGTAAATTATATCATAATAATATCCAAATATCTTGGTCACCCATTTTTTTTGTGTTGGGGATGAAATTCGTTGTTCCAGGAAATACTTGAGACTCTGATGATCGATTTTGATTTGGACTCATTGAACCAATACCCAAGGACGCTAGATATCCACAACATGAAAATAACTAGCATATCCTTTCATAAATGGATTGGCCCAAATTTCACTTTGAAAGTTGTTTTCTAGTGAAGGCCAAGGGTTTTCCATCTTGCAAGAGGACGGATCCAATTCCTTTCCCAAAATCATCACATTCCAATAAAAATGTCTTTTTGAAGTCTAGGAGAGCTAAGAAAAGGGTCGACCACATACCATATTTTAAGGCTTGGAAGGCATGATCCATAGTTGAAGTCCAAGTGAAAGTATTATTTTTAAGGATGGAAGTGAGAGGAGCTACAATCTTTCCATAATTCTAAACAAATTTCCTATAATAGTCTGTTAAACCTAGAAAACCATGCAATATCTTAAGCGTTTTAGGGTGAGGCCAATCTTGCATAGATTCAATTTTATTAGGATCCACATAGACACAATCCTTGCTGACAATATGACCCAAGTATTCCACTTTGGAGGCACCAAAGGTACATTTAGATTGTTTGAGAAAAAGTTGATGTTTAGAGAGTAGATGGAGGACTTGATTCACATGGGAGAGATGGGATGGCCAAGTTTTACTATAGATGAGAATAAAAACAAAGAAAACTAAGACAAAATGACATAGAAAAGGATGGAAAACATCATTCATAATACTTTGAAAAGTGTAAGGAGAATTACAGAATCAAAAGGGCATTACCAAAAATTACTAATGACCCTCATGAGTGTGAAATGCAGTCTTGGGAATGTATTCTTCTTTCATATGGATTTGGTGGTAGCCAAAACGTAGATCCAATTTGGTGAAGTACTGGCCACCACTTAATTCATCCAAGAAGTCATCAATGACAGGAATGGGTATTTTTTCTTTCAATGTGAGTTTGTTGAGGGTGCGTAAATCAAGACACATGCACCAAGTACCTTCTTTCCTGAGTACCATGACCATAGAGGAAGAATAAGGGCTAGTATTGGGACGGATAACACCAAATTCTAGTAATTCATGAACAATTTTCTCAATTTCATTATTCTGGGAAAAGGGATGATGATAAGGATGAGTATTGGGAGGAATACTGCCCGGGATGAGAGGGATGGAATGATGATGGACTCCATGGGAAGGGGGAAGGTCTTGGGGTGTGGTAAAAACAACATGGTGGCGGGAGAGGATATATTGGAGGTCGGGATGCACATAAGGTGTCCCAACAACATGAATGGAGTGGAGTTGGGATATGATTCCCGAATCATCTTGTTTTTGGAGATTTTCCATGTGATGGGAACTAATGATGTTAGGGGAGCCTGTGTTGATGCCTTGGAACTTATATTGTTATACCTCATGTTGGAATTGCATGTTTAAGTCCTTAAAATCCATGAGAATGGGGCCTATAGTGCATAACCATTTGGAACCAAGAACAATGTCACAACCACCCATGTCTATGGAAAACATATGGGATTTCAAGTGATACTGACCAATTTGGAGTCGCACATTTTCACATCGTCCCCCACATTTCATGGAACCACCATTGGCAATCATGATTTGAAAATTAATGATGGAATGGATGTAACAATTGACTTCTTCGAAAATGAAGTGATGAATAAATTTATGGTTGCTACCACTGTCCACAAGGATGATGAATTTCCTATTTTTGATGTAACCAATTAATTTGAGAGTCTGGGGAGCAGAGAAGCCAATGAGGGGATTAAGTGAAATCTCCAGGTCAACGTCGGGTGGGTCAGAGGGTGGGGTGAGGTTAGAAGGTAGTGGTAGTTCCTCCATAGGTGGAACAACATCATATTCTTCAAAAATGTCCTCAGTCACTACCATAAAAATATTTTGTTCCTTACACTTGTCCCCGTGAAAATATTTGTCATCACAATTATAAAAAAG
Organism: Picea sitchensis; assembly: GCA_010110895.2. Classification (NCBI taxonomy): domain Eukaryota; kingdom Viridiplantae; phylum Streptophyta; class Pinopsida; order Pinales; family Pinaceae; genus Picea; species Picea sitchensis. The sequence goes on from SNQJ01S0045857.1 coordinate 97,838, forward strand.
ACCCTTGAGTTGACGTTCAGTCATTTCATCCCTAGTTAATTTATGGATATTGAGGGAAGTTGTAGGAGGGGAAACATTGGTGGGTTTATGGAAAGGAGGAAAGGAGGGTTTGCGGGTCTGGGAGCACACAATATGTTGGGATTCCTTGGCTCATTGAGTAGACTCCAACCAAATTTGGGGGTGTTCCATGAGAACATGGGAACAAATTTCATATTTGAGGTCATTGATAAATAATTCCCTAAATAAATCATCTGACATGCCCTTCGTTTTGAAATCCAAGTGCTCAAATGGGGAAATAAAGTAATCCACTATCCTAGACTTCTTTATCTTGGTCAAACGACCTAAATTGTGGGTGTCATAGTCAAAGTGGTCACAAAGTTTGACCACAAACTATGTCCAAGAAAGATACCCTTGGCGTTCCTTTTTTATCCATTTCCACTATTTCCATCATTCCAGATCTAGATGTAGGACACCATAATGAAGCTTGGCTAAATCATCAGTAATTCCATGCAAAGAGAAATAATGTTCCATTTGGGTGACACAACATGTAGGATCTGATCCATCAAATTTGTTCACCTCAATTCTAAGGGGGTGGAGGTCTCAGTAAAAGTGGGTAGTATGAGGGCCTTGGTAATGGGAAGATTCATGGTCATATTGATAAGATGGTTGTTCATAAGAGGAAGGGTTATGGGAATAACCCAGGAAGTGTTCTTTGAGGTATTTGATGTGTGAACATTGTTCCTTGAGGTCTTTGATGTGGGAACATTGTTCGTTGAGGATCTAAATAGTTGAATTAATGGAGCTAATTTTGGAACTAAGATGCTTGATGTCGTCCTTGTTCTAGTGGTTTTCAGAAATCAAGGCATTGATTTCTTGGGCTCGTGTGGTAGTCATTTTTACAAAGGAGGAGGAAAATGGTATATAGGAAACAAAAGGGGTCTGGAGGCTTCGGTGGGACCACGGAGAAAAAGGGTGTCAAATGATAGGTACCACTGAGATTAGGGTGAAAAGGGGGATCCAAAGGGATAGGATCCAAATAAGGGTGTCCGGGACGAGTCGAGTCCAAAAAAAAAAATTGTGTTAAAAATGATAGGTATCACTGGAATCAGGGCGAAGAGAGGAACCCAGTGGGATAGGTCCCAAATAAGTGTGCCGAAGGGACCACAATAATCTTTTTTTTTACTCTTGCAAAGTTATACTCTGGCATGCATAATACTACAATGATGGAATGAACAAATGCTTAATAGGAAGAAATGTGTAGTAATTTTTCAACCATAATGCAGAAGGCACAATTGTGCGACAATAGATCTTGTTTGTTCTATTTTTTTTTTGTTTCTGTCCCCATGGGTAGGATATTTAGGGTTTATATAGACAAGGTTTTTACCTATGTTATAACTCTCTGATATATGTGTAGTTTCCAACAATAGTACTCGGCCCAATATCTTAGGGAACCAACTAAGGAGGATAGACTGTGCCTTTATCTATACTACCTGAATACCCAGGTACTAGAGAGTATCTTCCTAAGTGTTGTTCTCAGTGGAACTATAACAGTCAGGTGGTCGATCGGTTTATCTATGGAGGGCTTCAAGAGATGTAGGTTGATCTGTATACATATGTTTTCTGATGTGCTACAACTCAAAAGGGTACCAACAGGGTTACAAGGGTGGCCAACAGAGATGTGTTTAGGTACCACTTGTATTTCTCATGTGTATGACTCTCCGACTGCCGGTTTATGCACGTAACAATATATCTCTATAGATTTAAGATGTCAGAATACGTCTCTACCATGAAAAAAATTTAACCCACAATTTTCTGTCGAGGAAGGTGCTCTAATACCACTTGTAGTATTCTAGATATAAAATAGTATGAAAAACATAAATATTTTACCTAGAAATGGCAGAGAAGCAATGATATAATCCAAAAAATACCAAAATAATACCATAATAACACCAGAAAGAGAACTTTGATTATTGATAGCAATGTTCGCTTGCCTCTTCGAGGGGGAAACCTCCAACAGAGCAAATCTCTATTACAATAATATCCAAGAGAAGATTTCTCATAACCTCTACTTCTATTTATACTCTCTCTATCCAAAAGAACAATCTAGAGGAAGATCCTTCTAAAATCATAAGCTTCTATTATGTATTCTTACATTTGACTTATTCTTCCTTATTTCTAGACCTTATTAATATTAGCCTTTATTACATGGAATTATATTATTCTACCTACGTGAGGGGTTAGAGAGGTTAGGTCCCTAACACTGATGGAGATAAATTCTCTTTGAAAATAGGAGATGATGTTGCAGAAACTCAACACTCATCTTTTCCCTTATTTGGACTCTCTAGAATCAGACGAAAAAAAAATACAATCCCTTGTCTAAAACTTCAAAAGAAAACAGGTAGGAGTTCCTCTTCTCCCTTATTGTTTAAGAAAAAATGAAAATATGATCGAAATAAATATGAGGGATGTTTTCGCATGAATTAAAGATAACATCATCATTTGATGTAAGGATTGGAGAAGCGTGGAAAATACAATATGAAGCTTTAGGATGATTGGGTATAATATCATATCCAGTACAAAAATAAATTAATAAATATAAAAAATCAAAACAGTTAGAAAATGTCCGCGGGACAGAGAAAATCAAAAATCTCATCTGACACAGAAACTCGTGTGAAATTATGTTAGTTTAGATTAAGATTTTTTGAATGACTGATAGAATTATTTATTCCTCTCTCCCTAGTTCTTTCTATAAACAATATTCTTTCTTATTTCTTGTCTTATTAATCTTTGTAGAAATGATAAAACTTATCCTAATACTAAAAAATTAGAAGCATATTTTTAAAATAGGTCAGGCAAACATTTTTACATTTCTCTAATTTTAATTGAAAATGTATGTCTAGGCTAATACTAGTAATTTTATCTCTAATATCATATTTCAGATGATGAATTTGCTCAAGGTTTATCCCTGTAATGAATAAATTTCCCAAAATTATCCTATATGTGAAGGTATACTTAGAATTGGAAGGAAGGCTAGTCTCAGAGTATTCTTAAAATTGTAGACATACCTTCCTTTTCATTAACATCTTAAAAAAATATCATCCCTTGTATTTTAAATACAAATTGATTTCACCCACTTAAAAATAATAAAATGAAAGAAATATGGTGAAAGGAAATTCACAAATTGATTTCCCCCATCTTGTCCAAAAGAGATGATGAAAGGAAATTCATATATTGATTTCCCTCGTCTTAGTTAAATGAAAGCTTGCTTATTGAAGTGGTGAAAGGAAATTCAATTAAGGTAAAGATAGGTAACTTCACTGGGGTACTGAACAGGCTCACTGGAAGTGAAGCAATATCTATGATATCTATAAGGTTTCCATACACATCTATATAATTTAATATGTTATATATTTCTCTTTTCAATAATATTTATATCCTGAACCAACTGAGATTCCTTAAATTAACATATTTTACGTTTGTATAACCTTGAAGAGAGAATATAGTCGGTCAAAGTCTAATATTTTTGTTAAAATTATTTTGATTATCTTAAAAAATTCTGGAATCAATTTTAAGGAAAGAAAACACTTATTAGACTGGCTTGAAATCAATCACCAAGTGTGCTTTAAGATTTTTAGATTTGGTTATGTTCATTTTTTCTATATATGATTAAATTTCAAATAAAACAAGAAAACATTTTTCAATAAAAGAAGCAATAATGACTTCATTTACCCAACAAAGGAACCCGTTCTACTGTTCTTTTGTGCCTCACAAGGAGCCACAATCCCCAGATGGAGCCTATGTTAGAACACTTTATAAAATTTCAAATAAAATTAGACTTTGAGCTTTTTTTTTTTTTCTTTTTTTCTATCCTTTAAAAATAAAATACAAAAAGCTTAGAAATATCGTTCTTTTTTATAAGAAAAGATATGATTGTTTTATCTTGACTGGGCACATCATTTTTCATCCTCTAATTTTTTTTTATCATACAAATCGAAGGCTCTCGCGATTTCGCAGTGCTAAAGTTGCGTGAGTTTTAAACAAAATAAAGCTACAAAGTCACTTCGGGACTTCACGATTCAGGAGTTTCAATCTCAAGATGTTTAAAGATAAAAAAAACCCGAATTTCCAAAGCTCCAGAGTCCCGGAGACAGGTTCCCGTGAAAATATTTTAAACGGATTTGTTGATGAGTCACAGGCCACCTGTAAAAAAACATTATTTGTGTTGACATGTGGCACTCCTTTCTGGCATTTTTGTTAGATCATTCGAACTATTTTAGGTAACACGTGTCACTCACCTTTTTTATGTCACGTCATAAAAAGTGACGTCGTCACTACCACATCACTATGGGAGATTGAACTTTGGGAGATAAATCAAAGAACAATTTCAAAGAAGAACTGAAGTGCCAAAGTACCTGTGATCATAATAATAAAACGCTAAAGATTAATAAACTACACAAGTTTAAGTAGTTATGATTAACGATAATTAATCACTCCGTAGATTCGGTCTTCGAGAGATATCTATTATTTTACATTTAAAACTCCCAAATGCCTAATTGTCGAAGTACTCACTGCACATACAAGCTCACGAACTCCCACGGCTCTGGAGTTCTGGAGTCCCGAAGTACTTAAAATGGTTTGAGTATCTGCTCCATGAATTCGGCCTTCAGGAGATATACATTGTGTTGCATTCAAAACTCCTGAATGTCAAAGTACCGAAGTGCTTAAAACTAAAAATTGACTTTAAAGCATGATTAATTAAAAGGAACAAATAATTAGTGGTTGATTAACTGCTCCATGAATTCGGCCTTAGGGAGATATCCATTGTTTTTCACTCAAAACTCTTGAATTCTGAACTGTCAAAGTACATTATCTATCATTAATAATACGTCAAATTGGCTAGGGTTAAAGATTGGGAAAACTATTGCGACTGCCAGGTAATAAATTTGACAAATTTCAAAATGATTACTCTGTCAATAGATTAATGCAAGGATAGTTAAACCTTAATATTTGTATAAATATAAGTATTTCAAACTTCAAAGCATTTTTTCCATTAGCATATGAGATTTTCAAATTCATCATTTTTTAGCTCACAAGTTTTATTTCTCATAGGATATTTATTATCAACTTTTGAAAATCATGGCGCCACGCAAAGTAGGAATGAATCATGATTCATCATTTGAGGAATCGAACCCAAACACAGATATACATTCAAAAACTACTGCTCGAGCAACAGATGCCATTAAAAATTGGAAGCATGTTTATGACATTATGGAGCAGGAAATTTCTCTTTGTTCCGATGATTCAACGAAATAAGAAGATGATACATTTTTAGATAAGTTAAGGCATGTGGCTAAGTCTGAACTACAAAGAGTTTTTTGGCAACTGAAACTAATTTCGTATACCAATATGATAAGTTGGGCCTTAGAACACATGGATATCCCAATGGGAACCATTTGCAGTCACCAGAAGACCATCATCGGCTCTTTTTGATCTGAGGAATTTTGCAGTGAAATTGTATGATATTAATTTGGAATCGACACAATCAAAACGAATCGCGTACAATCAGTATGCTATCGTATCAGCAAGGGATACGATCGAAGCCAAACAAAATCCTTATCAAATCCTTATCACTGTGTTGACATAGCCACGAATAGAATGATTCAAACTGGCGTGAACATGAATTGAAATAAAATCGTAACAGGATCGATTGATTACCCACATAATTCATAATTTGTTATTGCAAATTGGCCAAATGGGATTGATCGACTTTGATCAAAACGAAATCGTTCCAATCGAATGAGTCACAACTGGGTTTGACCAATTCATTTTACAAATTTAAAAACCAGACAAAGCAGTAACCATAATCGGGATCCAATTCCTAAAAATGATCAAGCTAACAACGATCAGATCAAGCGAATCAATCGATTGGGTTTAACAATAGTCATTGTTCCATAATCCAGGCATATTTGCACAGGTTTAACGAGATCACTGTTTTTATAAAAACAGAGTATTTCTAACCAAAATGAATTGAACAGAGTGGCACTTCTGATTTGGAAAATCATATAACACAACGTATCGTAACAAGTATCCTCTCGAAAACATTTACCAATCACATCATACAAATGATGACGAGATCGAATCCGAGAAAAATCATATTCTAAATTGAGCATAAAAACTTGTCGTGCGGATTAAATACAAAACGAATTGTATTGAAAACACACCATTACTTTCGTTACTTCACTCAGACAAACTTAGAAAATGAAATCCAAACGAATAACCACTCAAATCCAAGAAAATCTATGAGCAAATCATATACCAAATCGGAATTCCTTCTATTTTTATCAAAACGAAACCATGTACATGATGATCACCGAATGATAGAGGCATTTGGATGAGTGACTGAGCTATTTAAAAACTGAATTCAAATCATTACATCAAACTAGATTATTTACAAAACAAAAACGATGTCAAAACCATACCTGTATAGCGACGAGGCTGCATTGATTATGCCAGTTTGGAATT
>SNQJ01S0045858.1:50676-72690 GCA_010110895.2 Picea sitchensis
CTCCACCACAGATCTCTACGCGATCTTTATCACACATTCCGGACCCTCCCCTCCGTTAAAGGCAAAATGGACATGGGGGTCTAGAATCCAATACCGACTGTAGATCTAAGTGCCGAAACTTAGGTCGTCCAGATGAGCGCATATATTATCAGTGATTTCGGACCCCCCCTCTCCCCCTTCCGTTAAAGGTAGAACGATCGGGGGGGGGGGGTCCAGAAAGATTTGTCCACCGTAGATTTGGGCGCGATCATCTGGACCGTTGATATATGAGTAGAGCGTAAATGTGGGCGTGGAAAGTATATGCGCCCAGAGAACTTAGGATAAGTGTATATCATGGATTGTTCCCAAGATTTTCCATGTTACATCACCAAGGGGTTAGACAAACAACATTTTAAGCATCTAAGACATGGTCCAACATTGATCATCAAGCTGGTTTTATTGAAGTAAAGAAAACTAGCCTATGTTCTAACCTAACTTCCTATGACAATTAGCCCAAATTAAACTATTGGGCTAAGAACTTACTCTACCCTAGGGCTATCTGACCAAGATTAGACAGTCTGGCCAGATTTATTCACTAACTAACCTAGATCACTTGGCTAAGATTAAACAGTTTAACCAAGCTTATTCACTATTCCTATCAACATCAATTTAAAAGAACTTGTCCATGCTTGAAAGGTACGGACCAAGTCACTATTATTGCATGGGGATCTTATTGAAATTCTTTTATGTCCTCTTTTCTTTTTCTTTTTCTTTCTTTTCTTTTTTCTTTTTCTTCCTTTTCTTTTTTCTTTTTCTTTTTCTTTCTTTTCTCAAATTATTTGCAGAATGAAAAATCATTTGACAAACAAAAAACACTAGAGAGGTAACATTCCAGTCACCAATTGATCCTATAAATTATAGGGTGATAATAGTCGGGATAGTTGTTAAAAGTAGGAGACATTAGATGGTTATCTCTTCCTTCACTTAAGAACCCTAGTGTAGTCTGTAGGGGGGTTTTCCCACTACAACACCTTACAAGGATTTATATTCTTTTGATTCAAGTAAAGTAAAATGCATAGGTCTTATCAAATATTTGTGTGTTACTTTAGCTCAAATCCCAACCAAGAGCATGGTAATGGACATAGTTGTTGCAGACATGCCTCCTAAATATGGCATGTTACTTTCTCGCTCATGGGGAGCCAAGTTACAGGGTACCCTACAACTAGACATGTCTTATGCCACCATACCATTGTTTGGTCAACATAGGATATTATATAGGGAGAAACTGATGAAACACATGGTCAATAGTCAGGATAACCACATAATTATCCCTTATATTCTATTCATCCAGACCTACATAAATGTTGTTCTAGATTTCCTGCAGTGATTTACTGAATTTGATTTGCAAGCCATTCCTAGAGACCAAAACATTCTTGTTGATGGTCTGGCCACCTCAACAACTACTTGTAAGATACCATTTCATCCTAATCACCAATATATAGTTGAAGTGAAGTTTAGACCTATTGTCCCAGACAACATCAGGTATTGACAAGTTTTTGGAAATGATGAACAAATTGAAATTTTTTTGCAATCAAAGAATGACTTTGAATCTGCCAATATAAATGTAGATAGTGATGATGAAAAATAAAATGTAAATAAGATAGGTTTAGAAGAAATAAATAAAAAAAAAGAAGATCTAGACATTTTGCAAGTCAACGATAATATTTTCCCTAGAGGATTAGTCCCTTTGGAAGAGTTGTTTGATTTTGATGATGCGGCTAAAAAGCCTAAAATTGAACCTAGTAGAAAGGAATTTGAAGACTGTAACATAGGAACTGAAAAAGAACCAAATATGATTAAACTGTCAAAATCTTTATGTCCTGCTAGAAAACAAAAATACATAGAATTATTCAAAGAATATATAGATGTTTTTTCATGGAGCTATGAAGATTTGAAATCGTATGATACTAGCATCATACAACACAAAATTACCATAAAAGAATATCAAAATCCTTTGAAACAAAAACTTAGGAGAATTAACCCAAAGTTGATGCCTTTGATTGCAAAGGAAATAAAAAAGATGTATGATACTAAAATCATTGTGCCATTAAGGTTTTCTAAATGGGTGTCCAATTTAGTTCCAACAAAGAAGAAGAGTGGAGAAATCAGATTGTGTATTGATTTTAGAAACATTAATAAAGTTTCTCTCAAAGACAACTATCCCTTGCCCAAAATGGACCATATTTTGCAGAAGGTAGTTGGGTCCAACAAAATTTCTCTGTTAGATGGTTTTTTTGGTTACAACCAAGTTTTAGTCCACCCTGATGATCAAGAGAAAACAAAATTTACTACACCTTGGGGAAATTTCATGTTTGTGAAAATGCCTTTTGGTTTAATGAATGTTGAGGTTACATTTCATAGAGCAATGGTTATTGATTTTGTGGATGAACTTGGAAGATTCATTGTTATATACTGGGATGATATCACTGTTTTTTCAAAAATAGATGAAGAACGCTTCACCTTAATAGAGTTTTTGAAAAATGCAGGAGATTTGGAATTTCACTTAATCCAAAGAAAACATTGTGTGGTCTAGAAGAAGGTAAAATACTTGGACATATCATATCAAAGGATGGAATTAAAATTGATCCTAGTAGAATTGAAGCCATTAAAAAAATAGATCATCCCAGAAACATAAAACAATTAAAGGATTTCATTGGAAAAATAAACTTTCTAAGAATATTTATCCCCAACTTGGCAGAACTTCTTATAAATATAACAAATATGTTGAAAAAATACGTTGAAAAATACACAAAAATAAAATGGACCATAGAAGAAAAACATTCCTTTGATAAGGTGAAACAAACCTTAACACAAGCCCCTATGCTTATCAACCCTAATTACACAAAATATTTCCTCCTATTCTCTTTTTCCTCTAAGCATACTATTGCAACAACTCTTTTGTACAAGAATAGTGAAGGCCATGAACAACTTATTCCTTGCTTCAGTAAATATTTGAGAGAAGTTGCATTCAATTATAAAATCATGGAAAAGAAAGGTTTTTCTTTGGTGAAAGCAATCAAAGACTTCAGAGTATATATATTCTCCTCTCACACATTATTGCTTATGTCCCAAATTCTGTGGTAAAAGATATTCTGACCCAAGACAGTATTGATGGAAAAAGGGGTAAATGGATTGTTGTTATCCTTGAATATGATATTGATATCAAACCAACCAAGATCATGAAGGGTCAATTATTAGATAAATTGATGGATGAGTCCAACGTTTATGCTTTGGATACTAATTTTCTAGCTGTAGTGGATGAACAAGAAGAGCAAGTGACTCCCCAAGTTAAAGAGGTTTTCTCAACCTCTCCCTGGTATGCATACCTTATTTTTGTTTTACATCATTTACAAGCTCCTCCTGGTTTAACCAAAACTAAAGCTAGATTTATCAAACTCAAAGCTATGAATTATTGTATTTTAAATAACAATTTGTATTGGAAAGATGTTGGAGGGATTCTACTAAATTGTTTGTTGAAAGATGAGGCTAATAAAGATTTGGAATTTCGTGAAGGAGATTGTGGTGGACATTTGAACTGGAAGTCACTACCAATAAAATTCTAAGATATGGTTTCTATTGGACAACTTTATTTGCAAATGTCCACAAGAAAGTAAGCTCTTGTCATAGATGTCAAATCTTTGAAGGAAAAAGGAAACTTCTTCCTTTACCCTTGAAACCAATTTTAGTTGAAACTCCTTTTCAACAATGGGGTTTGGATTTCATTGGATAAATCCATCCAAGTGGATTTATTTCACCAAGTGGATTGATGATGTACCCACCAAGCAATCCATTGATGTTGTGATCATTAAGTTTTTGGAAACTAACATTCTTTCAAGATTTGGATGTCCCAGGAAAATTATCACTGACAATGCAGAAGCATTCAAATACAAGAATATGGTAGAGTTTTGCAGAAAATATCAGATCACCTTAGGACACTCTACTTCCTATTACCATAAGGGGAATGGGTTATCATAGTATTCAAACAAGAGTCTAGTCAACATCATCAAAAAGTTGTTGCAGGACAACAAAAATTCATGTCACAAAAAACTGGTAAATGCACTATGGGTAGACAAACTTACTACAAAGAGGCCAATTGGCATGTCCCCATACCAGTTGATATATGGAAAGGATGTTCTATTTCCCACATTTTTAGGTTTCCCTGTCATGAAATTGCTACAGGAAGTAAAGGTAGAGCCAAATGACATCCAGAGGAGAATTAATTATACTATACAACTGCAACAGTCTAGAGAAGATGTCTACAACCAAAATCAAGTGATTCAGGAAAATATCAAGAAGATTTATGATAGAAGGACCAAGGATGATGACTTCTAGATAGGAGACAAAGTACTGAAATGGGACTCAAGGAATGAAGAGAAGGGAAAGCATGGAAAATTTGAGAATTTATGGAAAGGTCCATTCACAATACATTCCTATAGAGGAATTAATGCATTTTTTTATCAAGGGTATGGATGGAGCAGACCTACCAGGAGGACCTGTCAATGGAAGAATACTCAAGCACTATGTTTCACATGAATGGATTTTTTTCTCACTCACTTCATTGTAAATACCATTTTATTTTATTTTTAAGCTCCTAATCAGTTTTCACCATATATACATTTACAATAAAACTAATCATAATGCAGAAAGTCATGGAGAAGATGATTCAAGGAAACATGTAGCTCGTTCTTGGAACCTCACAAGGAGAGCACCATCCCCAAGTGGAGCCACTGTTATAACCCTATATTTCATAGTATCACCTAGTGATTGAAATTTCTTCCTCTAGTCATATTTCATTGTAAATAATATTTCATTCTTCAAATGATTTACAAAAGCAAAAAGAAAAAGAAAAAAAAAGAAAAAAAGAGAATAAAAATTTAAAAAAAATGAAAAAAGGGTATACAAGAAAAAAGAAAAAGAAAAGAAAAGAAAAAATAGAGAAAAAGAGAAAAATATAAAAACCCATCAAAAATAAATTTAGTTTGAATCATACTTTATAATCATGATCAAACTCTTTAAATTTATGTTGATAGGCTAGAGAATAAGTTTGGTCAAACTGTTTAATCTTGGCCAAATTAGTTAGGTTAGAGTAATAATTAATCCAACAGGTTAAGATGGATTAATATGTTAGATGCCTAGGTTAGTAAATAGGCTAGTGATGTTTGTCTCATGAAAAATGAAAGGGGATTTCAAAATACCCATTGTTTGATTAAATTTGATTATTTTAGCTTAGGAAAATAAAACTATGGTGTAAAGGAGACAAAAGTAAGCTTAGCACTACCTAGCACATATTTTTTATCCTAAGTTTACTAGTGTAAAAGACCCTTTGTCGTGTAGTGACCAATTCCCACACAGATCTACATCGACGACACCCATCACCTCACAGATCAACGGTCCTCAACGCTTTTCAGACCCCCTGAACTTTCTACCTTTAATGGTGTGGGGGGTCCGAAAAGTGGTTTCCCCCACGTCGGTCCCACCTAATGTGGCGTGTCCACAGTGTTTTAGACCCCCCCTGCCTCCTATTTTTTCTTAGCACCTACCCCCACCTCTGAAATTGACCCAAACCACCACCCAATACCACTCACCTCACTCTGCCACTGTAACCCTATTCCTAGCTGCCATCTGTCCCATCCTACATACTCGTTGCCCAATTAAAACACTCCTTGTGACAATTAACCACCCAATCACCACCCCGCGCCATAACGGAGACCTACTGCACATTGTTTAAACCCCGTTCCATCATCATGTAATGCCATTTACTAATACAGATATCGTGGACACCGCGCCAAAACAAGCTGTCAAGATGACTACCACAACCTTTCACCGTCAATAGGCCTATTTTCCTAGGTAATTATAGTTATGCCATTAATTTACCTTAATCTTTGTTAATCATGGCCCTGAAGTCCAAATCTATTGATACATCTGAGAACCCGATCCTTCCCCCTCCTGTCGACCTGGACCACATACCTCTGGTAGATAAAGACTACAAAATCACAAAGCCGAGGTGTGAATTCAACTTCTTTGAACTTTACTCGTGGCTAAAGGACATATTTATAGACTAGAGCGATGAAATTGGACTCTGGGAGTCCAATTTACCTTTGTATATGTTCCCTCAAACCCACCATTTCCCTGAATTCTCCCTCAGATGCCAAGCTCACTATTTTCCTGTCCAAAGGGCCATTGTTTCCTCCTCTGGAAAAACCATGTTCACAGTCACCGCCAAAGCCATTGACCAGATGTTGCAAATCCAAAGAAATGACTCTACAATCTCGTTTTCCATTGAAGCCCTAAATGACCTGTACTAGAAGCTCACCTTCTCCCAGAGAGCCTAGATTTTTGTGATTTTTCTACCAGATGACGCCCAATTGCCCAAGAAAAATCCCCCTTATTCCTCCTCCATCTTCACTATCAAAGCCAACCATATCATTTCCATTCTTTCTTACATGTTATGTTATTACTCAAATGAATGGGTAGATGTGCCTATCCTATTTTTTCTAAACTTTTTTTCCATGGAAGAAAGAATCTCAATTAAATTTAATTTCAGTCAATTTATGGCTGATAACATTCATGATCATCTTTTCAAGTTTCCAACTGAAGGAATGTTCATATACTCCTCAGTCCGGGTTTATATGTTCTTGTTTTTTGATTCAGACAAGTTTCCCTGTGTACTTCAGAAATTAAACCAGGGAGCAAACCCACAGTCAGTGACCTGATCATGGATCTCATTGGTGAGGAAAAGTTCAACATAGTATAGCTTCAAGAAATTATATACCAGTTCTCTCACCTAGTTGTTTGCATGCTGAACAATAATACAAAGCCAAGGATCAATGAAGAAATTCAAAGAATCCTGCACCTTTATGATCTAACTAAGACAGGGGATTGGTACTCATACCAAAAAAAACAAAGATAATAGTATATGGGTGTGATATGCCTCCTTACAGGTTTCCCAAATACCTCCAAATGAGTAATTTTGCATTAGAATACATAAGGCAGATGGTGAATTCAGATGACATCCACTTTGTTACAACAAAGAAGAAGTAACAACTCAGAATAAAGACTCAGATTAGCCCTTTCATCTGCAACAACAGATCAACATGAGAAGAAGTAGATAAACTTTTGAAACATATTAGGTTTAATATGAGTTCCACTTGTTCATATGAACCATTTGGTGTCATATCTGAACTCATAGTCAAATAGAGAAGTACTCCTGATTCTCACACACAAAAGCCAGAGGTGGATAAATATATGAACCAGACAGAGTGGAAGGAGAACACAATACTAGAAACAAAATAACAACCAGCCCCTGTCATTGCTTCACATACTAACACACCTCTAAATAAAACAAAGAAGAGAGAAAGAAATGAGGTTTCTCCTTCAGTCATAGAGGTATCATCCGAGGACTTCCAAGTTTATAGAAAGAGGGCCAAGACTAGCCATGCATCATATTTTCCCAAGGAAGTAGAAATGTAGTCCACCATAGTTATGGAGGGACCACACTCTTTATCCTATTCATATAGTCAGTTTATAGTGTATACATCATCACCAACATCTCAAAGAAAAATAGACACTACTCTGACAGCTGAATCAACTCATGGAAAAACAAAGTCAAACATTTTTGACAAGTACAAATAGATCAAGTAAATAAATGAGCTCCTCAACAACAACACCTATTCTCATTTATGGAAGTAGACCTCCACTTCTCAACATAGATTGTTGTCATCCTTTGACACATAAAGAGGAAGAATGCAAATGGCATTCTTACAAGCACAAGTTCCCCATCCTAAAATAACTGCAAAATATAAGAAGATTGCCTTTGAGTTTGATGTAAAGGATGCCCATCCAGTGGACCAGATGGATATGCAGATAGGAGAGATGATATTATCTACCTTGACAAACACCTCAATGATTGCTTCAAATTTGCAGGTATCCCGAAACAATATTTAGTCCCAGTTGAAGATGGAGAATTGGTGTTGAAGATTGGGTATTACCCAACAAATGTCAAATCGACAGAGGAGTTATTAAAAAAGAAGAATGTTGATATAGCATATCTGAGAAAGTAGATGAATCTTTTAGTTGTAGAAGATTCACAAGCCAAAGAATTCATTGAGACTGAAGGCCACAAAGAAGAAATGATGAAGCTAATCATGGAACAAAATTCACAAAAAAGAGAAATGGAATCATAAATGGATAAATTGATGAAGGAAAAGGAACATAATGTGTATATGTGCATGACCCCATTGGAGGCATTCCCTCTAACATGAATTAGAACAACAGAAGCATCCACATCAGCAAAAATTCCATCAACAATCCCAGTACAAGTTTTAGATGCATCTGAAAAACTTGTAAATCCATGGAAAACATGTCCATCCAAGGGGAAGAGATCAAGAAAATATAGGAAGAGGTAAAGAATTTGAAGGAATTGAATTCAATGTTCTAGGCTAGTCACTAGGAAGAGATGCATAAGTCTTAAAGGCTTAGTCAAAAGTTACAACAACCAGAGAAAGAGACTGCTATGGAAAAAACCTTAGCCCAAGCTAAGGAAAATATTTGGGTAGATATCAACAAGTCAATGTCAGAAATATGGCCATCCATACAGATCGTATTTGAACAACATGAGTTAGTACAAAAGGCCAAAGGAGAAATTGATATCATCAAGAGATAGTTAGGAGAAATACCCACAGAGGCCAGTGAACTTATCATATTTCTAAACTCCAAAAACAAGCAAGAGTTAGAAGAACTAGAAATTGAGGACAGAACAAATAGCATCCTTGAAATCAAGAAGGTCCTAACCAAGAAGGGATTGATGTTTCAGTTAGAATAAAAATATCAATTGATGGACATAGGTGTGCATATAGTTTTTAGTAAGTTTGAAGTGCTACACAAGAAAGGGCTTCCTGGATTGTCAGTACTTAATGACAAATTGATCACTCTCTCTAATTACAAATAGAAAATGAGTGCAGTGGAAAAGGACAATTCAAAGTTTGTAGGGATACATGGAAGCATTACTGGTAAATGTTTCCTGGAGACACTTCAGTTAGACTTGAGTATTCAGCATGAGATTAAGCATATATTAATCACTAAGCCTACATTTTCCAAGTATACTGAAATGGACGAGATATATAGGAAATTACTCAAGATTTCTATCCCAAGTAAAAATAGGTGGGAAGATCTATGTACACTACTTGAGTAGAGATAATTTTTGTGTTCTAGTCGCCATTGAGTAGAAAGACATATTAAAAGAGATGAGTCACCAACCACTTCCACCAAATCAACACAAGGCATCCAAGCAAATCAACAAATCCCTATATTTTGTATTTTTAGAGATTTAGTTAGTTAAATATTCATCCATAATATCCTGATCATTTATGATAGGATCTGATGTAAAATATTTTTATAAATACTTCTCTCTTTGAAGTATTATGGGTTGATTTTTTCACCAAGGAGCTATTGTATAATTTCTCAAAGGATCGACCAACAATAAAAGAGGCTTATTCACATGATTCTTGTGTCAGATTGTTGGTGATGTGCTTTCCTTCTTTGTCAATTTGTTTTCATTCTCTGTGATAATTACATGTTTTTCTAAATTCTAATCATTAAAATAAAGTCTAAAGAACATAATTTATTTTATTATACCTTGTATTTGGTTTTTTAATGATCTTCATGTTTTTCATCCGAAATCGAGTGAAGGAATTCTTAACTGCCCCTATGCTTAGTGGACTTCCCCCATTTTCCCTCTTATTCATTCCATTTAATCTAAATAAATCCATCAGTCTTGCTACCCTGCCCTATGGAGACAACCTTATAAAAATATGAAATTGATTGTCATCTTTAAATACAGACCCCATAACCCAAAGGAAATTTAAGCATTATTTCATCGAATTATTTCAAAGAAACAAACAAAACTAGAACTGTTATAACTAGCCTAATATTTTAAAAATAAAACAAATATAAATATTATAGAGAGACTCCTCTCTGAAGCTGGCATGGATAGATCCTAGCTTCCAAAGTGGTTTGGTAGTTACCTCTGTCAATTTATTCTACAACCTTTGGAAATTATAGAGTGATAACAACTGATAAAGTTGGCATATACATATTGTGGTTAAAATTGGTAAAAGTGTTCATAATAATTCACCCCTCCCCCTCTTAGCATTCCAACAAGAATGAGAAGAAGGGGGGGAGAAGGAAGGAAGGTAGAGAGAGGTAAAGAGAGAAAGGAGGTAGAGTGGAAGAGAAAGAGGGAGGGGGATACAGAGTGAGGGGGAGAGAGCGGTAGGTGAAAAGGTGATACAAATTTATGAAGGAACACAACATAACACACAAATAACCATGGATACAAATATGCAACAGAAATAACACTTCATTTCATTAATATCAAAGAATTGAAATTTATTTATAGACAAAATGGAAATAAACTAGCTAGGGCATTGGTAGCTTATCTCTAAGAAGAGATGTGGCAGTTACAGGCCTCTGAAATCTATGTTACAATGAGGCTCGAAGGCCTGTATATTATTGAGAAACAATGGAAATTCTAAACATCCAAAAACCTAACCCTAGGAGATGAAACGCCAGAATATGGGTCCCATCGAGGTAAATTGGTACATCAATTTCCCGAGGTCGTAACTTTGGCATACTATATTCGTTTGATGCACATGATACATCGTTAGAAATATCTATCGAAGGAATGCAATTGCTAATAGAAAACGTTTATTTTGGAATGAACTCATATTGGGCAGACGTTTGATGCCCAAAAAACGTCGTTTAGGGCCTCAAAACGTCTCCGAAAGTTCACGACCCGAAAAACTGCCAAACATAGTAAATTGTGCTACAATTAAGGAAAATAAAAAACAGAAAGAAACAATGGTGGGGGTCCAAGTGGAATAGGTGGGTGGACACCAATATCCACTTGGATCATTCCTCCCCCCCTTAGGAAGAAATGGTCCCCATTGCGTTGAGCTCCTCTATGAGATGAGGAAACTTTTGTTGAACTTGGTCCCTGGTGAGCCACTTGCCCTGGTGAATGAGTTGGCCTTATTTGACAAATTGATATAGTTGGATCCTCTGTTGGAAGGTGTTCTTGATCTGTGTGTCCATAATCCGATAAGATTTGGATTGTTCCATGCAGTTTGGATTTAACTCTGTTGGTGTGAGTTGTTCTGCCATGTCGGATGTGTCTAGTAGAGGTGGAAAGTAGGGCCGAAGGCGGTCCACATTGAACACTGGGTGCAGAACAAGGAATGGTGGAATATTGAGCTCAAATTCATTGTCCCCTATAGACTTGGTGATGGTGTATGGCCCATATCAGAGCGGTTGAATCTTCCAGTGGGGTCTAGCGAGGTGCTCCTTCTGCAAATGTAGCCACACTTTGTCACCCACTTGGAAGTTGTGTTGCACCCGATGTTGATCATGTCACTACTTGTAATTAGCATTGGCTCTGTCCAATATTTCATTAACATGTTGGAAAATGTACTGAATGCACTCAATGAAGTTTTTCACCTTGGCGGCTTTAGACTAGACATGAGCCGAATCAACCTAAGTAGCTGGAAAGGGCATGGCTACATCAATGGGACATAGTGGATGGAATCCCAAGCCCATATAAAAGGGGTTGTGGTCGGTTGAGCTGTGGAGGGCCCGGTTATAGCTATGTTGTACATAGGGGAGGCTCTCATCCCATGTGCATGGATTCTTTGAGTTGTACCTGTGAAAAATGTGTATGATCATCCTGTTGATGACCTTTGTCTGGCCATTAGTTTGGGAATGGAAAGTTGTGGACTTGGTGAGCTTGGTGTCCAGCATTGACTAGAGGCTGGACCAAAATGTATTGAGGAACCTGTTATCCCAATCTGAGATGATAGAATGTGGGATCCCAAATTGTACCCACACTCGTTCAAAGAAGAGTTTAGCAATGGCTTCTACTGTGATATTCTTCTTGCAGGACGCCATAATGGACATCTTCAATAACCTATTGACGACCACGAAAACATAGTTGTTTCCATGCTTAGTAAAAGGAGGGCCCGACATGTAATCCATGGATATGTATTCCCAAGGTCGACTAGGGCTAGGTAGCATAGTATAGAGGCATTGCTTCTTGATGGTCAGTTTGGCAATAGCGCAGGCAGTGCAGGATCTGATGTACTTCTCGAAATCCTGTCGAAGGTTTGGCCAATAGAAATACTTCTGTAATATTGCCACTATTTTCTTGACCCCAAAATGCATAGCAACCCGACTGTACTGCGCTTCCCAAATCATCTTGGCACGCTCACTTGAAGGAACACAAAGGTGTCCCAGGTGACATAGTAGTGCATCCTGGAGGTGAAAATTTGGAACTTGGTTACCCTCCAAGAGTGTCTTGTATGTGTAGCCAAATTATGGATCTCTCTTATAGAGACGTGGCCAATCAGAAGTCTTGTGCTCGCAAGATTTGAGAATGATGGTTATTGCCATGATTGGTGGTCGACTGAGGCAATCTGCAAGATTATTGGTGCTACCCTTCTTATACTTGATGTTCAAATGAAATTGTTGCAGATATTTGGACCACTTTTGATGGAGATCATTTTGCAACTTCCCTTGTGTCTATATAAACTACAGGGGTCGGTGGTTTGTTTGGATGATCATTTTCTTCCCCAAAATGTAATGCTTCCATTGTCGACAATCCTACACAATGGAATACATTTCTTTGTCATAAGTGGGATACTTTCGGACTGTGTTGGACATTGTCGCACTGTGATGTGACACTAGATGCCTCTATTGAGTAAGAACTTTCCCAATAGCATAGTCATAGGCATCTGTCTCGATCTCAAATGGTTGTTGCAAGTCTAGTAATGTGAGAACTGGGGCACAGTAGAGGCGATGTTTCAATTCTATGAATGCCTTCTATTGCGATTTCGACCAAAATATTTTTTCTTTCTCTCCCCCTTTGGTGACTTGACTCAAGGGCCAAGTGATATGAGAGAATCCCAACATGAACCTGAGGTAGAAATTAGAAAGACCCAGAAATCTGTGAAGCTCTGTTAGATTGTTCAGGGCTGGCCAATCCTGAATGACTTGGATCCTGGTTGGATCCACATGCACCCCACACTCATCAATAATGTATCCCAAATACTGAACCTGGGTCATGCCAAAAGTGCACTTCTCCAAATTGACACACAACTTATGTTTCCATAGTGTTTGGAGGACTTGTCAGATGTGGTGGAGGTGCTCTTCCCAAGTTTGGTTGAAGATCAAGATTTCATCCAAGTACACTACTAAAAATGAGGTGTTGAATGGCTGCAAGATGTTTTCCATCAGCCTCATGAAGGTTTTGGGAGCATTCGTCAACCTGAAAGGCACAACTAGCCATTTGAAAAGGCCATCCTTAGCTTTGAAGGAAGTATTCCACACATCGGACACTTCGATTGGTACTTGGTGATACCTGGACTTCAAGTCGATCTTGCTAAAATATTTTTCCCCTTTGAGTTGGTCCAGAAGGTCATCAATCCGTGGGATTAGGTACCTATTCTGGACAATGATCTTGTCCAACGCCCGATAGTCAATACAGAGTCTCCAAGTCCAATCCTTCTTCTGCACCAACATGATCGAGCTCCCACAGGGCGATGAACTTGGACGGATGTGACCTTTCTGCAAAGCTCCTGGATCTGCCTCTTGATTTCATCATTCTCCATAACACAACATCGATAGATCGGTCCATTCGGAAGTGACACACCTGGGATCATATCGATGGGGTGCTTGAACTGACAGTGTAAAGGCACCCTTGTGGGTGACGTGAAGATGTCCCGATACTCCTCCACGATCTTGTCCATTTGTTTTTGTCGTGCAAAGGATCCCTGTATGGAGGTCATGGCCACAATTTTGTTCTTTCCATGAGGGCGGATCATTAGGAAAACAAATTTCTTGGTTTTGGAAATGAGCTTACTGTATTGTTTTGCAGTAACCAAAGAGATAGCGACAGGTGGTGTTACCTCTGGTATCCTGTACAACTTATTTCCCAAGGAAACAATAACAATGCAAGGTTTGGAATCATACACAACATGTTGTTTCCACAAGTATGGTTGGCCTAATAATACATCACAAACATCAAGAGGATCAGTGTCACATAATACCTCATCAGTGAAGGGCTTGATGTTGTAGGGAAGGCAACACTGTTGGCTGACGCAAAGATCTCATCCTTGGTAAAGCCACCCAATGGTTTACAATTGTGGGTGTGTTGTGGTTGGCAAGCCTAAATGCTTCATGACCTCTTCTAAAATTAGGTTCTTTTGTCTCCCACTTTCAATAATGAACTGTAGCGGGGAACCCTTTACACACATCTGGGAGTGGAAGAGATTCTCTTCCTCCTCTGGATATTCTAGTTCTTCCTTTTGGATATTCGTGGTGGCAACAGTGGCATTGGGCTTTGCATCGATAATATACTTCCCTCTGTCATTCCCCTTCTCAGGTTTTGATTCAATGTCAAAGCATGCATCTGATTCAGAAACCCTCATATTGTCCACCAGTGATTGTTTTGCTTGACACTCACTTGTGTTGTGAGTGGAGCTCTTATGGAACTCTATTGGAAGACCCACAATATTTTCAATTCTTAAAGCAACAAATCATAAATGTTATAGCTTCCTCTGCTTAAACATTTGAACATTTCTACTTGAAAGATGAATCTGGGGCTATATAAGATTTTTATTTTTTCTAGTTCTCATTTTCATGCTTCGTTCATGACTGAAAGCATGAATGAAGCATTGAAACTTGTGAATCTATTGCATTTGATTTTAAGGCTTATTTTCCTAAGAAAACTAATGATCATACAAGCCTTTTTAAGAATGATTTTTTTCTTTAAGACCTATCTCATGTCAATAAAATGGTTGTTTTTAATTGCTCATGGTTATAAGGTCTACTTTGGACATTTGAATGCTATACCGGGAATCGATTAATGTTATACTATGATTTTGTTCCATGCATCATTCTTGGTAAATCCTTATTTGGTCGTTATGTGTGATTTGTCAAACACCTCTCTTCTTGACCTTATAATGAGTAATTCCACCCTTTAAACATGATGACACTTAAACACATGTGGTCATATTTTGTACTTTGTTGGTAGTGGGAGTTTGAAAATAACATGTCCATTATTTTGATTTAAGCCTCGGTCTTTGTTCTGTACCCTCAGCGATTCATTACACTACAATGCCCGATTTTCTTATGAAACCCCTTATGCCTTCATTTAATTCGCGCGAGGGTTTTGTTTCTTTGTTTTTGGTTCTTCCCATTCTATGAAACCCTGCTTACAGTGGCTTCTATTGCCCCCATGATTGTTTATCTCAATCCACATGGCCCATGTTGTCTGCATTGAACCAAATGGCTTGCAAACCCTGCTCCTATATGATGACGCAAGGGAAGACCTAAAGGGTCAAGGCTGGCTAGAATTTCTTGAGAGATTTCAAGATTTTAATTTGCAAACAACCCAGGAGTTTTCCATTTCTTTTGATGGCTTCTGAGCCAAATTAGGAGATATTCAAATCAAATTGACTGAGGATTTTTTAAGCAAGGCGACAGGTCTTCCACTTAGCAGGCAAAAATGGTTTAAAAATGCCAAGGTAGAGAAGGTGTCATGGACCCTGTTCTTTACCTCTAGGAAAATCAAGTGTTGTGATAAAGGTATGCCTGTATGTCTGTTGAAAACTAGGTGGCATGGCTTATTGGCAATCTTGAGACAATTAGTTACATGTGAGGGTCGCTTTGGCCTTTTTTTTTTGTATCACATAAGATTGTTGATGAACTTCATCGATTTCTAGTTGAATATGCCTTTTTATTTATTGAAAAGTTTGTATAAGATGGACAAGAGGTTTAAGAGACATCGTTTAAATTCCAGTCTTTTTCATCATGGGTTGATAAGGATGCTATTATTCCATCAATTAAAATTGCAAGGGGATGATTGGGACACTTTCTTAATTCGAAATGGTTTCGTTACACCCAGTCTCATAGGGGTTGATAAGCCCATGTTGGAAGAAACCCCAATCCCTTCCATTGACAGAACAACCTCCTCATCTAAAGAACCCTATGATAGGGCTGTGCTTGATGAGCTTATGCCTGAGCAACCAAATGATGAACTAGCAACCTTTGAATTTCATGACCATGAGCAGTACGCTTGCCCTGACACCTCTACAAAAAATGCAAACAAGCCCTCGCACAAACTGTCTAAAAATGACTCGGATGCAGGGTTTAAAAACAAAAGGGTAGGGAGATTAATTTCCAGAAGCCTACGAAATAAATCGAAGTCTCATATGAGCTCGATCAAAGAGATCAAGGTCCATCAGAGCTCCAATTTTGAGATTGAGAAATTCTTGGCAAAGGAAGACCCGAGTTACCTCAAACTAGATCTCGGCTAGGCCTACGATTTCGTAGACAATATGCCACCATGATTGAAGCATAGAAAAGGGTTTCTAGGGATTAAACTTGGTAAAATACCCACAAACAACAGTGACCTCATTCCAACACATGGACATGGATATCCTCAAATAGTTGTTCCAGATCCACGGTGTGATGTTTGTTTGTTTTGGATCGACAAATATTACACAGATGTACCTTCCCTTCAGCTACATATCAAAACCATCTCCACTCAGATCAACTCATTAACAAGTGAAAATCACAGACTTAAGTTCATTTCTCAAAGGCAAGGGAAGCGTTTGAAAAGAACTGGAAACGTAATAATAAATAATGCTGAGAGTGTTACAACAATAGTTAAATCTGAGATCTTGTGAGTCAAATTTAGCATGTAGTTATGAGATAAAGATTTGTTTGATTTTCTTAGTTGTATTTTTATTTCAGTTTTTCTATTAATATAGATTTAATTAGATTTTTGTTGTTTGAAATAAAACTAGCTACAAAATCAGTTGATTCTGTAGCCAGTTCATTCTCATTCAAATTATTGGAAATTATTGGTTAAAATAATATCTAAACTCCTGTATTTTCATTTTTCCTTTCAGGATATCGTATAGCTAGTGGTGATCTGATGATATGGGCCATTTCTGAGTTTATTAGCCATTTCTTTGGCTTATCTTTTGTAAACAGAAACAAGGTTTTTATAGTTTTGAGAAATACAGTATGATATGGAGTGGTTATATTACCCTCTATTTTGTAATTAGCAAATCATTTTTGAGATTTAATCTTATCCCACAAGATAAGATGTTTAGCTTCTTTGAACTCTTTAAATATTAGAGATTTTGGTAATGAAGGCATCCTTACTTAGGGCATAACATGGGCATTTGATTTACAGACTTTAATAGAACAACAATACACATTTCGGCTTTATATTCTTGTGGATGGTGTCTTCATTTAAGTTTTGTTTATCTTGGTATGATAATAAGTTTTGATAGCTTTAGTCTTCATCATTTATTATGTTGTTGGTATAATTCATTTATAAATGTTGTCCATCACTATTGCTTCAGATATTAATCATATGATCACCTATTCATTTTTAATTACATGATTTCTCCTTTAATTTTCATTGAAAGATTAAATAAAAGCATGTTTGCTAACATATTTCTCTTAATGAAATTACTTGCAATCATGAGATCACAATGACTATTGGTATCATTCTCTCTATAATTTAAATTTAACTGCCAACATAATTGTTCTACATTTATTTAGAATAGACTTAAGGTTCCTTGGAGGTTTTTCTCCTGGACAAGGTGGTTAAATGTTTTATGATCGCACATATGTCTAGATGTATATCATTAGTTCGTTAACAAGTTAGTTTAATTTCATTTTTATGCTATTTGTTTATCACTGAAATTCGAATGTAAAGTTTGGCTTTTGACTAGCTGTACGTTTCTGTTTCATAACATTTTCTTCCATTAGTTTAAGACTTATAAAAGAAAAATCAAAAAATATTTTTATGTGCTTTCTTTATCTGCTTCTTCAGAGAAGACATTTGTACATTGAGTTTAGTAAGTTTAGATTAAAACTTTCAGCCTATAAATAATGTATATAAATGAGAGTTATCTATCTTTTGCTTAAATATGCCTATTACAATCACATTAGAGAATATGTACATATATGTATATATAATATTTAGTAATTAGTTATTTATTTCTTTTATTTTATTTTTGTTTCTTTTAGGATTCTTAGATTTGCCAATGGAGCCATTAAACCCATCAGGATGAGTTATACCAAACATTTTGGGTTACTAGGACAACCCCAGACCAGAGTCATTCTTCCAATTGGCGGATGATCATTTTCACCCATCAACAAATGGCACTAGAAGGAGGGCCTGAATACTATTGATGGAACGTGGAAGTTGCAAGACTCCTCCCCCACACACTCGCTCCCCTATAGTAACAAGGAGTCATTCTGAAAACAACGTTACATCTCATAAAACAACTACCTCAAATGAAAATCCACATATTACCGTTGAGCTAGTAACAACAAACCCTCAAGGGTCCGATGTACAAGAAATTATTCGTCGGTCACTTCTAAGGACACACAATGCTTTGGCCCATATCAGACAACTTGGTTGGCCATTGAATCAACCTCTATATTTCTCTGATATTAGAGAGAAACTTTAAGGCACTAGTTTTCTCCTAAACCCCACATATCTAGATCACATCCCCACTCCTGCAGCCAGAGGATCTGGTATCCCACCTTCACCACCTCATTCATCTCCTTCCTCTTTAGGAGAGGAGTCATCCGATGAAGGCAGTTCTTCATTTGAACCATCTCATCCTTCGACACAAGCTACGCCCTTGGAAAATCAAAAAAATCCCGCCAGACCTTGGCTTGATCAAGATGTTGTGGCCATACCTAGACCCCAACATCCTTTTCCTAAACACCCAGAGAAATGGCTACCTAAATTCGATCCAAACTCTAAGCAACTCGCCGAATATCACATAAAGAAATTCATGCTAGCCATTAGACTTCAAAGCGTAGAACATGAAGATGTAATATGTAGGCTCTTTCCTTATACATTTGAGGGCAATGCCTCTACATGGTATTTTTCCCAACAACCCCACACCATTGTATCTTGGGACAAATTCGAGTCTTGTTTCCTTGAGAAATTTAGAGATGATAAGTCTCCTGAAGTCTTAGTCATGGAACTCTCCGGCTTAAATATGAACCCTAAGGAAAAAATAAAATATTTTAACCAAAGGTTCCTCACATTTAAAAATCGAATCCCCTTTGATTCAATTCCCGCTGAAAATCTCATTGTCACATATTACACCAAAGCCTTACACCATAATGTAGCAATTTGGGTTAAACGGTCTAAGAAGGAAATGTTACTGGAAGCCTTCGAGGAGGAAAGACAAATCGATAAAGATATTTTAAGCCTAAAAGATAATCTTAGTAACGAGGCAGAGATTACCCCATCTTCTAAGAAGAAAATAGAAATTCTTCCTAGACCTCCCCAGACCAAAACTCAATCAGAGAGCTCAGATTTGGAAAGTTTACAAAAGGTCATCCAGAAATTATCAAATCAAGTCATAGACTTAAGGAGATCAGCTGAAGAAGCATCTTCAAGCAAAGGGACTTACAAACCCCCTTTTAGAAAACCTTTTCCCTCAAACCGGCCAAACCCAAACCCTGAAGGCCTGAATCTCGAAAGCTACAATATGCTATACAGACATGATAATTTAGTTCCCCCTGAGAATTCTAAAGATGTGGTTGAAGAAGAGAAATTGTCTCCCAATATCGTCGAGAATTTTTACGATAGTATCTTTCAAGATAATTTTGAAACTTTCCATCCTTACAATACCAGAAGTAAAAATCAGAATAAACCCTCTTCTGAAACATGAACTAATGCGCCTCAGAAACAATTAAAACAGAATGAAAAAAAATAGAATTCAACAACCCCAAGTTTAGAATATGATTCGATTGAATACCTAAAGAAACTTAGAGTTAATATGTATTTTTATGAACTATTGAAATTTCCTTTTCTTCTGTAAAAAATGCTTTAGAACATTGCAGAAAACAACAAAAACAACAATCTGAACAACAAGAAAATTGCAGAAATCATCCCTAAAACACCTCAAAAGGTCCCTACTAAAACAACACTAGAACCCTTAGATAAAAGCGACCTTACTGTAAAAAATGTATCAAATGTAGATAAGGTAATTTAAGGGACAACGACTAAAAACCAACAAAGTTCTGTTGTTAATACTCGCAAAAATGCCCCACCTTTTTTATTGACTTTTGAAATCTTCAATAGAAATGTACACAAATACATGGTAGATTCTGGCGCATCATCAAATGTGATGGCTTTGTCTGTCTGCCAAAAGATCAATGATGAAGTTCAACCTTCCAGCCTAAAAATCATTCAGCTCGATCGGATGAATGTTAAGGTAATTGGTGAATTAAAAAATGTACTTGTTAGGCTATCCTCTAATCCTAAGGTTCACTAGATTATTGATATCATTGTTGTTGACATCCCTAATGTATATGGTTTATTTTTAAGAAGGGATTGGTCTGAACAATTGCATGGATACTTTACTATAGACTGGTGCCACTTGTGGCTGCAATAGAATGGAAAGCCTAACAGAATTAGTATTAATCGTGAGAGTTACCTCAAGCACACTGTGACCAATGTAAATGATGCTAATGAACCATTTATTGCTTCCACTAATACACCTGAAATGCAGGGAATGAACACCTTTTTCGTTAACTTCATGGCGTAAACTTCCATCATCACTGATGATCCAGGGGATCAAATTTTGCTCAAAATTCAAAGTGCTCAGAATCACTTCAAATTGAATGGGTGCGCAGGCCTCACCGTCACAAACCCAACACAACTCGAACGGGTTCAAACGAATGTCAAATGAGTGAGATATCGCGTTCTGTTCAAATTGTCAAACAGGCAAAAAAAAATTGTTGACTATACAGTCCATACAGCCCGTACGATTGCTGACGTGGCAGGGCCAAACGATGACATGGCAGGGTCATAGGCTGATGTGGTAGGACTGAGTTGGCAGATAGTTGGAATTTGGATGGTCGAATCATTTCTTGACATGTGGCATATTTCTAGCGAATGGATTGGTGACATGTGGCCCAAGCAAGGGTTGCCACGTGTCACCTGGGCAATGGTTAAAATTTTTGTAGTCGGCAGGACTCGACCCTGCGACCTATGGGCAGGGGAAGAGCTTTGGGAAGGGCCTCCCAACCGGTGCGCCTACCATTAGTTCTCAACTACTATATGGTTTAAAATTTATTTGAATTGAATTAAGTTTTGATTTGGGTGCGGTTTGGGCCGAGGCTAAGCCCCGGCCCCCAGTCACATGGAGTTCCATATGACCTCAACCACGTGCACGCACATTTCAAAAAAATCAAAATCTCGCACACCTGGACACATGTGCTTTACCATATGACTTGGTTTTAAAACTTGGCCCTTTTTTATGTGTGGTCATATGGCCATATGTCCAATGGTTTGGTGGTTAGGGGCTAGGTTCCCTAACCGTCCTACAGTTTGCGTGGTTTTTCGGTTATGCACCCGGTGCTAGGTTTTATCATGAAAATGAGCACGTGAGCTAGGTTGGACACACAGAGGTGCAATTTGTTGATCCAGAGATAACAAGTTTGAAGGGGAACTTCCAGGAAGCCTATCTTCTTCAATTTTTGGCCAAATCAGGTGCCGAAAAAGCCCAGCTAGGGGTTTTTGGATGTTTTGAAGCCATTGGAGCCATATATTTGTCATTTTGAGCATTGTAAAACACATATTTTATCACTTTGAGAAAATAATATAAAAGATTCATTGGAAGCTAGACCAGGAGATGTAGCCCAAGAGAGGGGTGAACTCCTTTATCATTTTTTGTGTT
Organism: Picea sitchensis; assembly: GCA_010110895.2. NCBI lineage: Eukaryota > Viridiplantae > Streptophyta > Pinopsida > Pinales > Pinaceae > Picea > Picea sitchensis. The sequence continues at coordinate 72,498 of SNQJ01S0045858.1, forward strand.
ATGTGTTTACTGTTCACTATATTTTTCTGGTTATTATTGCTTCTTGAATGTGTAATTTATATAAAATTTGTGTCTGCAAAATTGATCCATTTGCATAACACTAAAATAAAAACTTGCAAATATTTTCAAGAATACAAGCCTTTATCATTTTCAGATCAAGTTGGTATCAGAGCTTAGGTTTTTGAAGGCTTGA
>SNQJ01S0045858.1:72700-83164 GCA_010110895.2 Picea sitchensis
GTTGTTAGTTGGATGATTGAATCATTTCTTGACACGTGGCATATTTGTGGCGAATGGATTGATGAAACGTGGCCCAAGCAAGGGTTGCCACGTGTCACATGGGCAATGGTTAAAATTTGTGTAGTCGGCAGGACTCGACCCCGTGACCTCCAGGCAGGGGAAGATCTTTGGGAAGGGCCGCCCAACCAATGCACCCACCATTAGTTCTTAACTACTATAGGTTTAAAATTTATTTGAATTGAATTGAGTTTTGATTTGGGCGCGGTTCGGGCCAGGGCTAAGCCCCGGCCCCCAGTCACATGGAGTTCCATACGACCTCGACCGCGCGCATGCGCATTTCAAAAAATTAAAATCCCGCAAACTTGGACACATGGGCTTTACCATATGACTTGGTTTTAAAACTTAGACCCTTTTTATGCACGGTCATATGGCCATATGTCCAACGGTTTGGTGGTTAGGGGCTAGGTTCCCTAACCGTCCTACAGTTTGTGCAGTTTTTCGGTTATGCGCCTAGTGCTAGGTTTTAGCACGGAAATGAGCACGTGATCTAGGTTGGACACACAGAGGTGCAATTTGGCGATCCAGAGACAACAAGTTTGAAGGGGAACTTCCAGGAAGCCTATCTTCTTCAATTTTTGGCCAAATCAGGTGCCGAAAAATCCCAACTAGGGGTTTTTGGACGTTCTGAAGCCATTGGATCCATCTATTTGTCATTTTGAACATTTTAAAAAACATATTTTATCACTTTGAGCAAATAATATAAAAGATCCATTGGAAGCTGGACCAGGAGATGTAGCCCAAGAGAGGGGTGAACTCCTTTATCATTTGTTGTGTTATGTGTTTACTGTTCACTGTATTTTGCTGGTTATTATTGCATCTTAAGTGTGTAATTTCTATAAAATTTGTTCTTAAAAAATTGATCCATTTGCATAAGAACACTAAAATAAAAACTTGCAAATATTTTCAAGAATACAAGCCTTTATCATTTTCAGATCAACTGATCCAGAATAGCAATCGGAACTTGTGACATGCACATAGTCAATAGTTCTACCTAATGTTTCTAATATGGTCGATGAAGTTCACATATGGTCTCTCTACTTCGACGGATCCAAATCTAAACAAGGATTTGGTGTAGGATGTGTGCTCATTGACCCAACAGGTAATAAAAATTTGATCGCTTGCCGATTAGAATTTGAATGTACAAGCAACACCGTTGAATATAAGGCACTTCTGCAAGAACTCAAAAAGGCAATAGATATGAATGTACATAACATAATGGTATTTGGTGATTCGAAAATTGTGGTTAGACAGGTAATAAATTCCATTAATTGCCTATCACCACACCTGAAGAGTTATCAAGCCGAGGTATGGAATCTAATGCACAAATTTTTCCCATTTAACATTAAGTCCATTCAAAGATTAAGAAACTTTGAGGCTGACTTGTTAGCTAACGTCGCTTCCAAACTTTTTCCTGCATAAGGTCTTTCTCCAAATTCATTTTCAATTGAGTTTTTGTTCAAACCATCAGTCCCAGACAACATCACTAATTAGAGAGTGTTCGATGATGATCAATAGATCATCATTTTTTTGCACATGGAGGACACTTTCCTAGGTGCGATTATTGATGAAGGCACCCACTATGAAGATCTCCACAATTTTACGGTAATATCGAACCCAAGTCTCTCAAATCAACATCAGATCTGGTAAATTATATCCCTAAATCCGTTGTAATATTATAAAAGTTTATGATCTACATGAAAAATTCAGGAAATCGGTAAATTGTAAAACAAATAGTTCTTCCTTCACTCATGAAAAAGTAAATCTAGGGACTAAAGATAATCTGCAGTGTATCAATCTAGGAACGGGATGTTCTGAGCAAGATAAATTAGCCTTTATAAAACTATTTAAATAATTCAAGGGTGTCTTTGCTTGGACATACGATGATTTAAAAACTTTTGACCCTAACATTATACAACACATCATCCCCATGAAACCCCAGACTCAACCTTTTCAGCAAAAGCTAAGAAAGATGCACCCTAAACTCGAACCAACAATCAAGAAAGAACTAAACAAACTATTGAATGCAAAGATAATCTTCCTAGTAAGACACACGCAATGGGTATCTAAACTTGTCCCTGTAAGGAAGAAAAGTGGTGAAATTCGACTTTGTGTCGATTTTTGGAACTTAAACCGAGCATCTGAAAAAGACAATTATCCTGTTCCTCCAATGGAACAAATCCTCCACTAAGTATCCTGTTCTAAAAAATTGTCACTACTAGACGGTTTTTCAGGGTACAACCAGGTCCTCATGTCTCCCCTAGACCAGTTGAAAACCACTTTTCCTACCCCATGGGGTACCTAAGCCTATAAAAAGATCCCTTTTGGGATTATAAATGTCAGGGCCAAATTCTAGAGAGTGATGTATATTGCCTTTCGCGGTCTCATCAATCAATCTGTAGTAGTCTAGCTTGATGATGTCATTGTTTTCTCCAAAAATAAGGGAGATCACTTATCCCATTTGAGATCTATTGTACAAAGATGTCGCAAGTTCGACATCTCTCTAAACCCTAAGAAATATGTCTTTGTAGTGGATCAAGGCAAGCTGCTTGGATTCATAGTATCCAATGAAGGGATGATAATTGATCCCAAAAGAACTCAAGTCATTTCCAAGGTCCCTCCCCCCTCCTCCAAAAAATCTATGCAATCTTTTCTAGGTCAAATAAATTTTGTCAGAAGGTTTGTCCTGAGTTTATCGGAAATGGTGAGGCCATTGAAAAACTTAATAAAAAGGATGTTCAATATTATTCGGGACCATAGGAAAGTCAATATTTTGACTCCATCAAAAAATCCATAGTAGAGGCTCCCTCCCTAATGAGTCCTGATTTTTCACAAGACTTCACTCTTTATAAGTTCGCTTCTGATCGATCTTATGCCATTGTGCTGACCCAAAAGAATGTTGAAAACAACAAAATCCCCATTGCCTTTATGATCTCATATTTCAAGGGAGAAGAGATTAATTAGCTAGTTTTAGATCAACAGGCTTATGCTATTTTTAAAGAAGTAAAACATTTTCGATCATATCTACTGAAATCCAGAACTAAAGTCATTGTGCCCTACCTTACTATCAGAAACTTGCTAGTACAAAAAGAACTGGATGAAAAATGGGAAAAATGGACGACATTGTTACAAGAGTATGACCTCGAGATTAACCCTGCTCAAATTGTTAGAGGCCAAGGTCTATGTAAATTAGTCGTTGATTCAGTTGAAGAGCAGCAAGGTCAAATTATTATTTTAACTGAAAATCAACATAGTCAAAGTCAAATCTGTTGTGCACAAGATGCTACTAATTCTTGGTTTGATGACATTAAGTTTTATCTAACACATGGTTATGCTCCTCGTCATCTTGATCCGAAAAAGAGAAGACCATTAAGACTAAAATCTGCACCTTTCCAGCTGGTAAATGGTGTATTATTCTGCAAATTTTTTTATGAAGTCCTTATGCGTTGTCTGGAAAGAGATGAAGCAGATAAAGTGTTATCTGAATTGCATGTATGAGAAGCTAGTGAGCACTTCGGTGGAGAAACTACTTGTCAAAAAGTATTAAGAGAAGGGTACTATTGGCCCACACTATTCAAATATTCCCATACATTATGTCGTAAATGCATAATTTGCCAAAAAATCTTTTGGACAAGTGCAGAAATCAACATTCCCACTACAACCTATTTTGGTAGATTTCTCTTTTAAACAGTGGGGTCCTGACATCATTGGACCCATCAACCCCACTTCCTCATAGAAGCATAAATACATGATTACAACGACGGACTATTTTACCAGATGGTCCGAGGCTGCACCATTAAAAGTGGTAAACACCAGTTAGGTAATATCTTTCCTTAATTCAAACATCATTACTCGATTTGGTATTCCTGAATGTTTGGTCTTTGATAATGCTTCCTACTTTTCATCCCTCGACATGAGTTCTTTTGCCTTAGAAAAGGGTATAAAACTGAAGTATTTTGCTAGTTATTATCCCCAAGGAAATGGTATAGCAGAATCGACAAACAAAAACTTGATCAAAATTATTAAGAGGACAATTTTCGAAAACCACAAAAATTGGCACAATGCACTTTTTAATGCAATCTGGGCTGATAGGTTGACTCTGAAAACCATTGTTGGTAACTCCCCCTTCTTTCTCGTTTATGGAAGAGAAGCAATTCTCCCTCCCCATGTTCTGCTTCCCTCTCTGCAATTATCATAGAAATCTCAGGAAGAGGATTTTCCTCCTCTTGAAAGTCACATTAACGCTTTGTTGAAATTAGAGGAGGTGAGAACACGAGCAAAAGAAATATTGGATCAACATCAACATATTTTCAAAAGCTGGTTTGATTCAAGTTCTACCTCGGACAGGAATTTCGAGGTGGGAGATTCAATCCTCAAGTGGGATAAACCTCTTGAAGGAAAAGGGGAACATTCCAATTTCCAAAACTTATGGTTAGGACCGTTCTTGGTCGCTGAGAAACTAGGTCCCAGCTCTTTCTGCCTTCAGAATTTAGAGGGACAGCCAGACACCTTCCTGGTGAATGGTCAAGCCCTCAAAAGTTATTTTTCATGATGATTCCCAGATACATCTTTTGTACATCTTTTTTTTGTTTTTTTTGTTTTTTGGTTTTTGCTGCTTTGATTTTCTTTTATTGTTTGTTTTTATCTGCTTTCCGGGTAAAACATGCTTGTATTACAGTTTAGTTCAAAGAAGGAAAACATAATTATTCATCTTAAAACAACTGTCAAGGACTATTAGAGAATCAACTGCCGTGATTTCCTAAAACGCAAACTAGTTAAAGAGGTTTTTTTGTTTAGAATTGATTCCATGGTTTCACTTTGCAATTATGAGAAGACACGACTATTATTAAAATCTCTTTATGTTGTCCTTAAGAATGCGACTCAAGGATGCCTTCCTGTCCTCGAAAAAATTAGTTTCATTAGTTAACTATTTTCAGATCATGATGAAGGTTATCAAGCAAAAATTAGAAGTTTGGAAAATAACAAATCTTATAAAAACTGGAATTTTTCAGCGTCACCCCGCTCTTCTGAATGTTTTAAAATTTATATCAGATTGTGAATAATTTCTCAAGAGTTGTGGGAAGTCTTTGTAAACCTGTCGGGATACTGAACAGGTCTACTGGCAGCGGGTAAATTCATGTATGATGCCAAGACAACTTCGTCAGGGTACTGAATAGGCCCGCTGACAGTCAAGCAATGTCGGGTTTAAGAAACATTCTAAGGTATAGATTTGGATATTGGTCATAAGAATCCTTCATGTTGAATTGAAATTTCTTGGATAGGATAGAGGCATCAGAGCGGGTTAATTGACATACCTGTCGAGGCTATAGACTCCTACTGGCAGCAATGGCCCTGTCAACAGTATTGGAGCCATTTTTTTGAACATCGTGGCTCTCATTTTTAAAAATTTGTTACCAGATTTCATTTTAATAGAAAGATGTCTGAAGTTGAGCTGTGTAATGATTGTCGATTTGCTTGATGTCCTTCATCTGTTCTTTGATCTGCAATCATTCTAATAAACCTAACCTTAAATCAACGATGATACAGAGAGAACTGCTTCTCCCAGCAAGTCGCCATTGTTGGCAGCCTCACAATATTTTCAATTCTTAAAGCAACAAATCATAAATTTTATAGTTTCCTCCACTTAAACATTTGAACATTTCTACTTGAAAGATGAATCTTGGGCTATATAAGGTTTTTATTTTTCCTATTTCTCATTTTCATGCTTCGTTCATGACTGAAAGCATGAACGGAGCATTGAAACTTGTGAATCTATTGCATTTGATTTTAAGCCTTATTTTCCTAAGAAAACTAATGATCATACAAACCTTTTTAAGAATGATCTTTTGCTTTAAGGCCAATCTCATGTCAATAAAATGTTTGTTTTTAATTTTTCATGGTTATAAGGTCTACTTTGGACATTTGAATGCTATATCGGGAATTGATTAATGTTAGACTATGATTTTTTTCCATGTAGCATTCTTGATAAATCCTTATTTAGTCGTTATGTGTGATTTGTCAAACACCTCTCTTCTTGACCTTATAATGAGTAATTCCACCCTTTACACATGATGACACTTAAACACATGCGGTCATATTTTGTACTCTGCTGGTAGTGGGAGTTTGAAAACAACATGTCCATTATTTTGATTTAAGCCTCGGGCTTTGTTCTGTACCCTCAGCGATTCATTACACCACAATGCTCGATTCTCTTATGAAACCCCTTATGCCTTCATTTAATTCACGCGAGGGTTTTGTTTATTTGTTTTTGGTTCTTCTCGTTCTGTGAAACCCTGCTTACAATGGCTTCTATCGCACCCATGACTGTTTGTCTCAATCCACATGGCCCTTGTTGTCCTCATCAAACCAAATGGCTTGCAAACCTTACTCTTGTATGATGACGCAAGCGAAGACCTTAAGGGTCAAGGCTGGCTCGAATTTCTTGAGAGATTTCAAGGTTTTAATTTGCAAACAACCTAGGATTTTTCCCTATCTTTTGATGGTTTCCGAGCCAAAGTAGGAGATATTCAAATCGAAGTCACTAAGGAGCTTTTAATAAAGGCGACAGGCCTTCCACTTAGCAGGCATAAATGATTTAAAAATGCCAAGGTAGAGGAGGTGTCCTGGAGCCTGTTCTTTACCTATATGAAAAACAAGTGTTGTGATAAAGGTATGCATGTATCTCTGTTGAAAACTAGGTGGCATGTTTTATTGGCAATCTTGAGACAATTTGTTACATGCGAGGGTCAATTTGGCCTTGTTTTTTTGTATCACATAAGGTTGTTGATGAACTTCATCGATTGCCAGTTGAATATGCCTTTTTATTTATTGGGAAGTCTGTATAAGATGACCAAGAGGTTTAAGAGACAATGTTTAAATTCCAGTCTGTTTCATCATGGGTTGATAAGAATGCTATTATTCTATCAATTAAAATTTCAAGGGGATGATTGGGAAACTTTATTAATTCGAAATGGTTTCGTTACACCCAGTCCCGTAGGGGTTGATAAGCCCATGCTGGAAGAAAGCCCAATCCCTTCCATTGATAGAACAACCTCCTTGTCTAAAGAACCCTATGATAGGATCGTGCTTGATAAGCCTATGCCTGAGCAACCAGATGTTGAACTAGCCACCTTTGAATTTCATGACCATGAGCAGTACGCTTTCCCTGACACCTCTGCAAAAAATGCAAATAGGCCCTCACGTAAACTGTCTAAAAATGACTCAGATGCAGGGTTTAAAAACAAAAGGGTAGGGAGATTAATTTCCAGAAGCCTACAAAATAAATCGAAGTCTCATATGAGCTCAATCAAATCGATCGAGGTCCATGAGAGCTCTGATTCTGAGATTGAGAAATTCTTGGCAAAGGAAGACCCGAGTTACCTCAAACCAGATCTCGGATAGGCCTACAATTTCGCAGACAATATGCCACCATGCCTGAAGCATAGAAAAGGTTTTCTAGGGATTAAACTAGGTAAAATACCCACAGACAATAGTGGCAACATTCTGATGCACTTCCATGGATATCCTCAAACAACTGTTCCAGATCCACGGTGTGATGTTTATTTGTTTTTGATCGACAAATATTACACAGATGTACCTTCCCTTCAGCTACATATCAAAACCCTCTCCACTCTAATCAACTCATTAATGAGTGAAAATCACAGACTTAAGTTCAGCGCTCAAAGGCAAGGGAAGCATTTGAAAAGAATTGGAAACATAATAATAAAGAATGTTGAGAGTGTTACACCAGTAGTTAACTTTGAAATCTTGTGAGTCAAATTTAGCATGCAGTTATGAGGTAAATATTTGTTTGATTTTCTTAGTTGTATTTTTATTTCAGTTTTTCTATTAATATAGATTTAATTAGATTTCTTCTGTTTGAAATAAAACTAGCTACAGAATCAGCTAATTCTGTAGCCAATTTATTCTCATTCGAATTGTTGGAAATTATTGGTTAAAATAATATCTAAACTCCTGTAGTTTTCATTTTTCCTTTCAGGATATCGTATAGCTAGTGGTGGTCTGATGATATGGGCCATTTCTGAGTTTATTAGCCATTTCTTTGGCTCATATTTTGTAAATAGAAACAAGCTTTTTATAGTTTTGAGAAATACAATATGATATGGAGTGGTTATATTACCCTCTATTTTGTAATTAGCAAATCATTTTTGAGATTTAATATTATGCCACAAGATAAGATGTTTAGCTTCTATGAACTCATTAAGTATTAAATATTTTTGTAATGAATGCATCCTCACCTGGGGCAGAACATGGACGTTTGATTTACAGGCTTTAATGGAACAACAATACACATTTCGGCTTTAGCTTCTTGTGGATGGTGCCTTCATTTAAGTTTTTTTTTATCTTGGTATGATAATATGTTTGATAGCTTTAGTCATCATCATTTATTATGTTATTGGGATAATTCTTTTATAAATGTTGTCCATAACTATTGCTTCAGATATTAATCGTATTATCACCTATTCAGTTTTAATTACATGATTTTTCCTTTAATTTTCATTGAAAGATTAAATGCAAGCATGTTTTTTAACGGATTTCTCTTAATGCAATTACTTGCAATCATGAGATCACAGTGACTATTGGTATCACTCTCTCTATAATTTAAATTTAACTGCCAACATAATTTTTCTGCATTTAGTCAAAACAGACTTAAGGTTCCTTGGAGGTTTTTCTCCTGGACAAGGTGGTTAAATGTTTTCTGATCGCACAAATGTCTAGATGTATATCATTAGTTCGTTAACAAGTTAGTTTAATTTCATTTTTCTGCTATTTGTTTATCACTGAAATTTGAACGTAAAGTTTGGCTTTTGACTAGCTGTATGTTACTGTTTCATAACATTTTCTTCCATTAGTTTAAGACTTATAAAAGAAAAATCAAAAAATATTTTTATGTGCTTTCTTTATCTACTTTTTAAGAGTAGGCATTTTTACATTGAGTTTAGTAAGTTTAGATTAAAACTTGCAGCCTGTAAATAATGTATATAAATGAGAGTTATCTATCTTTTGCTTAAATACGCCTATTACAATCACATTAGAGCATATGCACACATATGTATATATAATATTTAGTATTTATTTATTTATTTATTTTCTTTTATTTTTGTTTCTTTTAGGATTCTTAGATTGGCCAATGGAGCCATTAAACCCATAAATATGAGCTATACCAAACAACTTGGGTTAATTAAACAACCCCGGACCAGACTCGTTCTTCCAATTGACGGACAATCATTTTTGCCCGTCAAGAAACTCACACCACTTTTGCGTGTCCTTCTTCGACTTTGTGGTGTTGTTCTTTGCTTGTGGCTTTGGATAGTTGTCTTGAGCCACCATGCCTTGGCTTTGTCCTTTTTTCTATGGTTTGGGGGCACCTTTCTCTTGATTTTGATTCGCAGATCCAAAGTCTCGCTTCTTCTGTTTAAATTTCTGCTCAATCTTGGCATCATACCGGTATGTCATACCAAGCGAGGAGATGTCGAGGAAATCCATTTCCTCCTGAGTGTATATGTGCATAAAACTGTGGTACTCCAGCACCAAATGTTTCTCTGAATCTTTGATACCCAACTTTGTGCACAGGGTATGGAACCGATTTGTCAGCTCATGCACATCTTGATCCCTTTGTTGCCACATTGTATTCCATTGTATGTACTTGTCCTGATATTTCCCAACGGGATAATATTGTTCCTTGATGGCGTCTCGGAAAGAATTACAGGTGGGTACGACCAAGAACAAATAGGGTTCCTCCTCGTCCTTTTTATCATAGTAGGTTTCCCACCAGCCCTTGACATGGGGGGTGACTTTGAGAAGTGAAAAAATAATCTTCTCCCGGTCGGAAAAGTCATGAACCGAGAAATATCCTTCTAATAGATTCAACCATCCTCTATGACGTCTTCATCTATTTGGCCATAAATATGGGAATGAAAAATTTTACTTGTACCTTAAAATGGGTTGCACCTCTAGAGTGGTTGATGGATGCAGATGCACTACCAGTGGGCAACCGTTGAAGGATCTGGGCGAAGTTATCCATCATTGCATTCCTTTATTTTTCAAGGGCCTACTCAAGAAATATTTTGATAGGATATTCTGCTCCTTCATCTTTATTTTCATCCCCCATGGGTGATCATCGGGGTTTTAGAGGTTGATCTTGCAAAGGTTCAACCAGATCAAGCCCTAACTCCTTATACCCCGACCTCGTTGGGGACATGCAAAGAAGGATTGAGAAAGAGAAGATTGTTCTGATACCACTGATCTGAATATATGGAGGAATGCAACATAATTCAAAAATAACCATGAATACAAAGATGCAGTGGAAATAACACTTCATTTTATTAATATCAAAGAACTGAAATTTGTTTACAAACAGAATGGAAATAAACTAGCTAGGGTGTT
>SNQJ01S0045858.1:83214-102585 GCA_010110895.2 Picea sitchensis
CAGAATGGAAATAAACTAGCTAGGGTGTTGGTAGCTTATCTCTGAGAAGAGATGTGGTGGACACATGCCTCTGAACTCTATGTTAAAATGAGGCTCGAAGGCCTATATATTATTGAGAAACAATGGAAACCTTAAACATCCAAAAACCTAACCCTAGGAGATGAAACGAAGAATATGGGCATTGTCGGGGTACATTGGTACATCAATTTCTCGGGGTTGTAATTTTGGCATACTATCTCCGTTTGACACACATGATACATCGTTAGAAAGATCTATCCAAGGACTACAACTGTTGACAATGAATATTGAGTCTGGAATAGACTCATATAAGTTGGACGTTTGATGCCCAAAAAACGTCGTTTAGGGCCTCAAAACAACTTTGGAAGTTCAAGACCCAATAAACTGCAAATAGTAAATTGTGCTACAATTAAGGAAACTGAAAAACTGAAAGAAACGATGGTGGGGGTCCAAGTGGAATAGGTGGGTGGCCACCAATATCCACCTAGATCAAAAAAGGAGAGAGAGGGGGGGAATATGGAGAGAAGATGGAGAGAAGGGAAGAGGGAGGGGAGGTGAGTGGAGAGGGAAGGCAAAGAAGAGGAGGAGATAGGTGAGACAAAGGGAGGTGGGTATGAGGGTCTGGTGCAAGAGAGGAAAAGGAGAAGGAGGTACAGGTTAATATATTTTATTGAATGACAGATATGAATAAAATGACAAATTGTATTTTGTACTGTGGGTTTGTACACATTAATGTATTTTATTAAATAATAGATACGAATACAATGGTCGATATCATTGTTTGTACAAACCAAGTGGAAAACTATACTATTAATTGATTAAGCCATGAACACAAGATGTATTTAGATGGAATAGAGGTGGGAATGAGGGGGCGGGGTAAGAGGGACAAAGGAGGAGGAGTGAGATAAGGTGAAGGGTATATGGGTAGGGGAGAGAGGTGGAGAGCGGAGGGGGAGAGAGGGAAAGTGAGACAAGGAAACAAATAGAAAAAATGCATAAGATCACATACACATTCCAAGAATGTGTGCCCTTTCTTAGAAGTGTGTGTGCATTAGTTATATTTCAATTTGTTTTGGGGCGGAAAGGATAACTTTAGTGTATGTGTATGTTGACTTGGTTGCCTCATATTTAGGTTCAAGATGACAAACCTAGTGGTTTGTTCTGCAAATACATAAAAACCTCCATTTTTATGAATACCTCTCTATATCTCTATTGTTGACGTTATTTTTCTATAGGATACACAAATTCATTATTGATGAAACTTCAGACATAGATAGAGTCGACTCTGCATATTCCAAATATATAATTTATTTATTTTTTTTCTATTTTTAATCTATTTTTTCTTGACATATATGAGAATCTTAAAATACATAACTCTTTTATTTCCACTATAAGTTCCTTTCATCAGCTTAACCGTTTTTAAAATAAGTTATATGTTGCACTATAAGAGACCAAGTTATAGAGTCTAAAAAAAATATTTGTTTGATAATATTAAGACCCTCGTAGCATGCACTAACGGAAGGTGTTGTAATTTTAAGGATATATTGACTTTCATAATTAAAAAATATATATATGAAATTAATATTATAAATTTTGAAAAAAAACACATTGTAACATAACAATGGGTTCTCAACAATTATACAATTATTTTAAGGAAATTCCATCTTTAAGGTACTCAACACCTACTCTAACATAGACATATACTTTATATTTTTCTTGAAAAATAACATGCCACTGTTTGAATAATTCAAATTTCACATAGATATTTACAATTTCTATAAATAAAAATTATACATTTGGAAAGCTAATTCAATTTACTACAATTCATATTTTATACCATATTCAAATTCATTGTAAAAGTACTTTGAATAATACCTCCATGTTAATGTATTGTTGTTTTTCCATGTTTTCATTATTGCTAACATGCCATGAGAGACCATCATTAACTTGCACCCACTCTTATATAAACTTTAAACTTTTTTTTAGTTTTAAAAGGATCCATTTGAATATTTTTATATAAACATCAAATCAAACTCAATGTTAACATACTTTTCTTTTACAATATTATTGGCATTTCATGGAAATTGTTTCTTGGTAGTATTGTGAGATTAAAATCACTATCTTTGACAGTTCATGCATAAGTTTATTTATAGAAACTTTAAACATTTGTTTTAGTTATAAAGGAATCCATGTGAAGATTTTTCCATTTCTTTGAACGTAGTTTTTGGAAAATCATTCTCTATTGAGACCTTGTCACCAAATTATTTATCGTTGAGCTATGCATCATTTGTCATGATTATATTTCCTATCCTATATTAATATTGAGGGAGGATATTGTTGTAATGTTTATTCAATCACATTAACATTGAGGGAAGATTTTTGTTGCAAGTAAGCAATTTTCTATTAAAATATGGACAAAATGTACAAAGTGTTGATGTTGGTAGCACTGGACATGTATTTTCACACAAGTCTAAGTGTCTAGATGTGTGGAAATTGTCCAAATCCTTCTACATTGAGACTTTAATTTAATTAAAGAAATTATTAAAGTAATTTTTTTTTATTAATTAGTTGAGTTATTCAAGGAAATGCTAAAATTAATTAGCATTCAATCTTAGCCATTGATCTCATGTGAGGTGAGAAGTAATATTAACCATCAATAACTTTGGAGATCAGGGTTAGGTTATAACTCAAGATTATAAAATCAAGGCTAGGGTAAAGGAGAATACACTTGATACATTGATCAGATTAGAGAAGAAATTTTTCTGAGAGTATTGGATCGCGAAGGACTGTGATTCAATGAGATCTTGGATAGGTGGAGAAGGACTTCCATCTGGATATCGAGTCAAGGATAAGAGAGAATAGAGGAAACCAAACGTGGCTTTCAACAGAGCAAAGCCACATGAAAGTGTTGAGTACTACAGAGTTTTTCGTACAGTCATTTTTTGCATGTACGTGGGTGTCAGAGGAGACAAGCACATATATAGAGGTTTACTTAAGGAAAGGGACATACACCTTGAAAATCATTCCATATATGGGTCATACAAAGAAAAAATTTCTAGGTTTTTCTATAGTTGTATTACTCTCGGTGGGCCATTATCCCTATTACGAGAGCCCTAATTTTATCATAATACAATCATATCAATACGGGTTTTCCCTATGGGGTTTTTATAGGGGTATCTACCTAAAAATATTGGTGTTTATGTGTGCATGATTTGGTTTCCAATATTGCTTCCACTATATTTATTTGAGTTGAATATTCCAATAACATATTTTTGTTTTATGACCTAGCAATTTGATTTGCAATAAGGAAATCACTAGATAACAAGATACCTAGGCGTCGGAGTAAGGATTTTAACATGGTATCAATGCAGTCGCTCTAAAGGGAAGCCAAATCTTAGATCCAATATAGCATTTGATAGCAGATATATCATATTTGCAGGAGATCTTAGCAAATCCATAACCAACAAAAATAAATCAAAGGATGAATTTAACGAAAATAGTTGTATCGAGGAAGAACTAAGGTTTTGTAGTTTTACGGAATTATACGTAATTTTTAGAAGGAACAAGTGAATAAATATGTGAGTTTCAATGGTGACATGAACATATAAGTCAATACAGGGGTAGTTATAGTAGCAGGTTAGTTTCAGGGTATTTTATCAGGTCTAAGGGATGCCAACAACACCTATGAGAGTCAAAGATGGATTGGATGGAGCATCCAACTTCATATCTTGGAAAGAAAGAGTTACTTTGGCATTGAAGGAGTAAAAAATTTGGGATTTAGTGGACAAATAAGTTTTTCCACCAATGAATATGATATCTTTGGCAGCTCATGAGAAGAAGGAGATCAAAGTAGAGAGGGGAATATTGGATTTAGTGAAGGATCATCTAATTCCTCACCTTTCCAAGAAAAATACGACCAAAGAGATACTTGATACCTTGGTAGGTTTATTCCAAAGAACTAACATGAATAGGAATATGGTCTTAGGAAATAAACTCAGATTGGTGCAAATATATAGATTTGACAATGTTACCATCTATTTCATGAGGATCACACAAGTGCGTGATCAACTTGCATCCACAGGGGAGAAAAGAAAGGATGAAGAGCTCGTGAATGTGGCATTGAATGATCTTCTCAAGTCTTGGGAACCATTTGTCAAGGGACTCTGCACTCAAGAATACCTTCCATGTTGGTATATGCTTTGGAATAATTGCATCCATGAAGAGACTTGGGTGGAATCTAAGAGAAGCAAGAAGGGAAATAGTGATGAGAACTTGGATCTTGTTAGTAAGACAAGGAAGGGAAAAGGAAAGAGTTATAGAAAGAAGGGTAACAATGATGGAGGATAATCAGAACTAAGGAAGAAGAAGGAATTGAGTAAAATTAAGTTATTTTCATGTCATAAGAATGGAAATTGTTCATCTCAGTGTCCTAAGAAGAAGAAGGGTAAATGAAAGACGTAGAAAACAAAATCTATAGAGACGCAACTAGATGACTTTGCAACAAAGTTTGAGAAGGATTTCTCACTAGTTTATTTCCTTTCTACCAACACAACTACCAGGAATGCATGGTTCTTGGATAGTGGTTCATCTTGTCATATGACAAAAGCATGGAATCTATTTAGTAGTCTGACGGAGAGGGAGTCAAATTATCATGTCTATCTTGGTGATGATGCCAAGCATGCAGTGAAGGGAGAGGAAAACATTACGTTCCATCTTGAGTTAGGAGGTTGGTTGGATGCCCAAGATGTGCTTTACGTATTAGGTTTTAAGAAGAATTTTTTCTCAGTCTCAACTATGGACGATAGGGTTTTTTTGTTATGTTTCAGAGAGGGAAAGTAGTCATATGTCAAAATAAAGCTAGCCCAAACACAACAATGGTCATTGGGGTTAAGCAGACCAATTTATACAAGTTGCAAGGAAATTATATTCAAGATTTGGTGCACAATAGTGACAACCTATGTGAGTTTTGGAAAAAAAGGTTGAGACACCTAACCTATAGGGAATTGCCTATTCTGAGGGGGATTGTTACAGGTCTTCCAGAGTTCAATATTGAGCAACAGGGAGTGTGCAGAGGGTGTGCACTTGGAAATAATCAAGTTTTATTTTCTGAATAGTGAGAGTAGGTCCAAGGGGATATTGGATCTTATCCATTCATATGTGAGTGGGCCGATTTCAATATCATCAATAAAAGGATCATCATACTATGTGACATTTATTGATGAATTTTATAGGAAAACCTGGATCTTCTTTATGAAGACCAAGGATGAGCTATTCAATCGGTTTCAGTAGTTTAGGAGTAAAGTGGAGAACCAGACAGAAAATAAGGTAAAGGTATTGAGGTAAAATAATGTGGGAGAGTACACCTTCAATGAATTCAAGTATTTTTTCAAGGAGTCCGGGATCAAGAGGGAGTTAACATACTCATACAACCATAAAAAAATGGTGTTGTGGAGAGAAAGAATCGGTCCATCATCGGTTATTCCAAGGCTATGATACATGACCAGGAGTTTCCTATGATTCTTTGGGTAGAGGCGTAAACAATATATGTGAACGATAAGAGTCCTCACAAGATATTGGGGGGTAAGAATCTGGGAAAGACATTCTCGGGAGTGACACTAGAGATAGGACATTTGAGGATCTTTGATTTTCTAGTTGACATCCATGTTCTTGTGGAGAAGAGGAAAAACTAGAGCCTTCAGGAGAAAATGGTATATTTGACCTCAAAGGTTTACATGATATTTATTCCAACATAGCAGAAGATAGTTGTGAGAAGAGATGTTAATTTTAAGGAGAACTTAGCATCTAGGAGATCTCAAGTGTCGTTAGTAGTGACAAAGGATTAGGAGTAGCAGGCTCCATAATTTATACTTCAAGTGGGGAGGAGGAGTTATCCCCTTCTAGTCCTGTCAAGAGACCCATGATGGCTATTACAGACATTGAGGGATGTTGGTGAGGCTCCTAGGAGTGTGGTCATAGATCATAGGCCTCCGAGGAATTTTTTGAACTATATGGTAATTATGATTAGCATCATTGATGTTGAGCCTTCCAGTTTTTAGGAAACAGTAGATCAACAAGGACGACTGGATGCCATGGTAGAGGAGTACATATCAATTATGAGGAATGATTTTTGGGACATAGTGTTGAGACCAGAGCGGAAGTCAGTTGTGATTTCACATGGTGTATATGGTAGCATCAAGAAATTCAAGGTGAGGTTTGTGGTGAAAGGATTCTCCTAGAAAGATGGAGTGGACTATGAGGAGAAATTTTCTCTAGTCACTAGGTGTGATTCTATTCAAGTTGTTATTTTTATTGCTTCAGTTACGAGGTGGAGGATACATCAGATGGATGTGAAAAAAAAAATCCTTAATAAGATCAATGAGGAGGAAGTGTATATAGAGAAACCTCAGGGATTTGAGTTACATGGGAGGGAGTCTCATTTGTGTTGGTGTTATCACATGAACTTGTCAGAGTCTTGTTAGTTCGTGGTTTCTACCTAAGTATGTAATTTGCCTTGTCTCTATCCTTTTGGAATCGAAAAGTATTAATTTTTTCCCCTTTCGACATGTAAATTTGTCTTCTGTGTGACCTCATTCATTTATGTGCCCTGGTTTCCCTTAATTTCCTACCCGAAAGAAGTCTTGCCCCCAAGCCCCTTTGTTTTCCCCAAAGGATGAACACTCATCTCCTTTTTTAGTCACTGGTCTCCCTGTTTTCCCAGCCCACAACCAGTCGTCTAGATTCTTGATCGTGCAGGCCTCAACCATGGACACAAAGGGAGACATACAAAGCATCCCATTTCAGGCTTAAAAGCAACAAACAATTTTAATCTTTCAGTGGGGAAGATTCCAGGAGAATTTCGAATCAGTGAATCACGGGCATTCGAAAGTTCAAAGTCACGTAAATTATAGCACCAGAGAATAAGGTCTAAAGACTGGAGGCCTAGAGCGAGCATGATTTGTTGATCTTGAGGGGGACAGGTGGCATCTGATCTAAGTGTTCATAGAAATGAGCTTCGGAAGTTTCAAAATGAGAAGTGCATAAAACCTTCGGAGAGATGAAGGCCAAACTCCCAAAGCAATTGTGGACCATTGATCTCAAAGTCAGCAGGGAGCCATTGATCTTAGCGGTTGTGCCTCCCCAAGGTCCCGAAGTGCCCGAAGTGTCAAAGTGGCTGACTGACTGAAGTGAATCTGAGTCGTTGATAAAGAATATCCACGTGTCATCATATCCATAGGTCCGAGTGAAAACAAAGAAGGAAAAACAAAGTTTGATTTTTAATTCTCCCGAAGCCCGAAGACCCAGAGTGGATCTCAGCCATCCATTCAAGAAGACATGCGTCATCAGATCCATGGCTCTGGGTAAAATCACTTGGAAGCCCAGGTTTTAGTTTTGATTCTCCCGGAGCTTGGAGACCCATAGTGGATCTAGGTCATCCAATTCAAAGAGCCACGTGTCACCAGATCCATAGCTTTAGGTAAAAGCAGCGCAGGTAAACAGGAGCTAGCCCCCGAGCCCTGGAGAGCCAAATGCATGTCGGATATCAGCACAGACAAGTGACACCATTATGTTTTTGACATGTGGCATTTTTTTTCAAGTATTCTCAGACATGCCTCCAACCTGTTTTCAAGTGACACATGCTACCTCTCTGTTCGCGACATATCAACATGGTGACATCTGGCCTCCACGTCAGACCATCCTCTGGGAGGTGTTATTTTTCAGTGCCAAAAGTATCATCCCACCCCAAAGCACACTTTTAGCAGATCCTAAAGTTGGTGGGCAAGTAAGCTTGATGGTGACAACAAATCTAACTGATGCGCCTAGATCTCAGATCGTGACCATATCAGTGACCACAGTCTATTGCGGGGGCGCAACATGCTCGAGCGATATTTTTCTTGAGCGGTCCCGCAATGGAAACCATAGTATGGAGAAAATACTACATGGTGAAATGTGATGGATTGTGGGCCCAAAATCAATCTAAACCCAAACCACCTATGAGTGGCACCACAAATACATGTTTATATGGCATCCTATCCGAGAGCAGCAAGTGGTCGCGCCCCCTAAGAATTAAGTCTTGTTCAATCTCCAAGGAAAAGAATTTAATGGAAGGTAGGTTTGGTGGTTGAAACCTCGGCTCACCCCATAAATGGAAGGCCTGACCGTGGGGACTAAACCATCAGCCTGTGGTACCCCTATGAGTAGATTTCCCTGCAGACCCATGTTGATCTGAGCTTATGTCTGACAGAGGGAAGCATGTTCAATCTAACAGAATAATTCTTCGATGCAAAGTTTTGATTGTAGTGATCATATCACACTCCTGATAGTAGTCAGGGACTGTTCTAAGTATAAATAGATAGTTTTTATATTTTGTTATGATTGTCAACTAGTTGATCAAAGCTCCCTATTTTGTAATATTTTTTATGCTAGAATTGTTCTCTGGTTATGTATCAGATTTGAGACTTTTAGATTAATAAAGTCAGCCTCTTTTCACCTCTTTGTAAAAAACTGTGCTAAAACACTCGGGCATGGAGGATCTAGTCGAGGGTTGTTATGTTGTTGTAATGTAGGTTTGATTGCAACGATATCATGACCAGTTTTAGTCAGCTTTCTTGTGATCGTTTTCCCTCTTACACTAAATGGCTCGGGCATGGAGGATCCAGTTGATTTGTTTTAGTTGCATGGTGATGTAAGTTTGATCATTGTGTTGTTATGACTGTGTTGTTTGGACATATTTCAGTGTCTAAAACTTGATCTTAAGAGTGATCTTGAGTTTGAGTTTTTCTTCTCCAAGCTGCTTGAAAGCCTCATGCCCATAGTAGTCTTGTCCACCTTTCTCACTAATTCTTCCCTCTTGAGCGGCCCCACAATTGCATGTGTATATGGAATCCTATCTAAGAGCATCAAGTGGTTGTTCCCTTGAGCATTAAGTCTCATTCAATCTCCAAGGAAAAATAGTTAATGGAAGGTAGGTTTGGTGGTTGAAACCTCAACTCACCCCATAAATGGAAGGCATTGAAAGCTCGACCGTGGGGACTAAACCGTTAGCCCATGGTACCCCTGTGATCATATTTCCCTGTAGACCCATGCTTATCTGAGATCACGTCTAACAGAGGGACACACATTCAGTTTGACAGAAGAAGTCGTCGACGCCAATTTTTTATTTTAGTGATCAGATCACACTCCTTATAGTCTGTGACTATTCTTAGTATAAATAGATAGTTTTTATATTTTGTTATGGTTTTCAAATGGTTGAGCAGAGATCCCTATTTTGTAATTTTTTTTATGCCAGAATTGTTCTCTAGTTATGTGTCATATTTGAGACTTTTATATTAATAGAAGTGATCCTCTTTTCACATCTTTGTAAAAGAATGTGCTAAAACACTCGGGCATGGAGGATCCAGTCAAGGTTTGTTATGTTGTTGTAATGTAGGTTTGATTGCAGCGACATCATGACCAGTTTTAGTCAGCTTCCTTGTGATCGTTTTCCCTCTTACACTGAATGGCTCGGGTATCGAGGATCCAGTCGAGTTGTTGTAGTTGCATGGTTATGTAGGTTTGATCATTGTGTTGTTATGACTATGTTGTTTGAACATATTTCAGTGTCTGAAACTTGAGCTTAAGAGTGATCTTGAGTCTGAGTTTTTCTTCTCCAAGCTGCTTGAAGGCATGATGTCCATAGAATTCTTGTCCACCTTTCTCACTAATTATTCCCTCTACTCACACTTAAAATCAATTCACTGACTGAAGTTAGTTGTGGCCCTCACTTCCCTGTACATTTCTTGTCCAGTTCTGTGTTGAACATCATTCATATATTGAGTTTTGTCCATTGACCTCCACTCATATAAACCAAACATCCACCAAAAACTCTGATGGGTACTGTACTTATCCTCCCGCAATCTAAGGGTGACTCTTAGTGCTAAAATTCATGGCATCATTACCGGGGATGAATTGAATACTTTTCCCTGGGATAGAATGACAAAAAGGCTCTGATTTTGAAGGTGCATCAGATATTAGTACCATTGAAGATTGCAATTTGCACCTGGTGACTCCACTATTTCGACTCCACTGTTTCAGTTCTGGCTCCTAAAGGCAAACACATGAGGTCCACTTCACGGTTGCCTCTAGCAATGCTTGAAGCTGACCCATAGGAAATTATCAGAAAGGGAAAGACAACTCAAAAAGGTACCTCCACTATTGTACCAAGTTTTTCTGATAATTTTCATAATCCCTCTTTAGAAACTCCAGTGATTGTTTCTTATTCTCCTATTATAAAAACTACTCAAGTTTCAAGAAATTTAAGTTTTTGGAGTTTTCCTACCGATTTCTCCCCTCCTATTCTTGGTTTGGAAGGAGATAGCTTTGACACCCCTTTCTCCTAAGAAGTTGTGAAGTGGAAGGAGAAATATTTGACCTTATAAGACTTTCCTACTCCAAACATTACTACTCCTACTCCTATTAGAATTGTTGCAACTACATAAGGGGAAACCTCTGTTACCTCTAGCCCCTCATATTTATCTCCTAGTGCTCATACTTTTCCTTTTTCGCCCAGAAACACAGTTCCAATTTCCCCTGTTCAAACCCCATCTCCCCCTGGTTCTCCTCCATTTCACATCCCAATGGCAGGTGCTAATCCACCTAGAGATAGAATGGCTGACATAGTGGCTACCAAATACACCCCTCTCGTCTTACCCCAGCCTTTGAATAATATCCCGGCTAAAGGATACCTTAAGTCATTACCCAAGTTCACGAGGGATGAAAGAATAATTGTAGAGGAACACCTTGAATCCTTTTACAGTTTTGCAGATAATCATGACATCTCAAATCAGGATGTATGGATGAGTGTTTTTGTCCATAGCCTTAATGGTGAGGCTATGAAATGGTTTAGGGGCTTGGCCCCTAGATCTATTGATGGGATTCAAGAACTAGATGATACATTTTTAAGACATTGGGGGGATAAAAAATATTTTCTTTATTATATTATAGAGTTTGGGGCGCTTAAGAGGAAAGAAAGGGAGTCTATTTCAGATTTTTCAAAAAGATTCAATAGAATGTATGGTAAGATTCCCCTTGAAATAAAACCTACTGAAACATCAGCCATGGTTACCTATGCTAGTGATTTTGACCCTGAATTTTGCCTCTTGTTGAGAGAGAGAAGGGCCACCTCATTGTTCCACATGCAAGATGCAACCCTTGAAGTAGAATCTAATCTACTGGAACTAGACAAACTCAGGAGAAAATATGATAGAGACAGGAGAAGAGGTAAATCTGAAGCTTCAGCTTCTAATTCCTCTGTTGCTCACCCCCTAGAAGATGAAAGCACCAGGCTGATAAAATCACTTTCTACTAAGGTGGAAAGGTTGAGGTTGGAAGAAAAGTAGAGCTACAGGTATCCCCAAAATATTGATAATAGGGGTAGCTTCAAAAGGCCAAACAATGCCCCCCAAATCATCCAAAGAGATCAAAGAAATGAAGATAGAGATTATCAGAAAATTCAATCTCCTCTCCAAAATAACTTTGTTACTGACGAAGAAGGAGAGGAAGAAGAGATTGATCCTGAAATTCATTGTATTGGGGAAACCTCCTCATTTCCTCATTTAAATCAAGATGCATATGAGGATTCTCTCATGGATAGTCAATTAAATGAGTTGAGTAAAGGGGAAAGGGCTAGTAATCATACAAATGAATATAATCTGAGGTAAAAAAAGAAACAATATTTTTGACCAGCCTACCAGAACTAAGAATCCTGCTAAAGAGGTGGTAGACAACAGTAAAGAATAGAAAGTGCAAGACCCCCAATTAGTGGTGAAAGGCCTTATCCCATAAGTGAAGGAGATTTTGAAGCCTCCCTCCTCATATATCTTAGAGTAGGAGTTTCAAAAGATTAGGATCCATGTGCCTCTTTCGAGGTTGATCGAGTTTGAGGACTTCAAAAGGTGCCTCTCCAAAGTGTGGCAGCCTGAACCTTTGTCTCATACCACAGACTCAGTCAACCTTCAAGATGAGAATTCAGTTGTTATACTAGGCCCTTTGGTAGAGGATAGAGATGATTCCTCACGTCTCTTTTATACATCATTGAATGTCCATGATAAGGTATTGCACAATTTCTTGATGGATTTAGGAGCATCTCACAATATTATGCCTAAAATTGTCATGGATGAGTTGGGGTTAGAAGTTAGAAAAACCTACCACAAATTGTATTCATTCAATTCCAAGAAAGTGAAATGCCTCGGGGTTATTAAAGACCCGGTCGTCTACTTGTTCCAATTGCCAATGAAGAGTGTGGTCATGGATATAGTTGTAGTCGATGTTCCTCCTAAGTTTGGGATGCTTTTGTCTAGATCAAGGATCAAAAGACTAGGGGGGAGATTTTCATATGGATCTTTCATATGCCACCATCCCTATATTTGGAGGGGAACATATAAGGATTTATAGAGAAGCACAACTTGCCTACATTATCAGTGATGAAGCCAATCCCATCAACCACCCCATTTTATCAATCAATATTGATTTAGGAACTAGTATTTTGCATCTCTCTGATGTTCCTCAGCCTCCTATTGAAATTATAAAGCATCTTATTACCTTTTGCAAAGAGCCTCCCCCCAATACCTCTGTGTGGAAAATGTTTTTTGATGGAGCCTCTTCTAAGGAACTGATGGTGTTGAAGTAGTTTTTATTTTCCCCACCCAAGAGACCATATCTTTGTCCTGCAAGTTGGAATTTGAAACAACAAACAACGTGGCATAGTATGAGGCTCTTGTCTTGGGTTTGAGAGCTTCCAAAGACATGAAAATTGAGGAGCTAGTAATGTTTGGAGACGTTTATTTGATCATTCATCAAGTCATAAATATGTATCAGGATAAGCACTCGAGGTTAAGGGTCTATAGAAATGAAGTATGGGATATGATTGACAGTTTCTTCTTGGCTTTTAATATTTCATTTTTTCCAAGGGATGATAACTTTTTGGCAGATTCCTTGGCAGTCTTAGCAAGTAATTTCAAGGTCCCTTTTCCCCCCAAACTCAAGTATGAGGTGGAGATAAAATACAAACCCTCTATTCTTGACAACGTCAAACATTGGAAGGTATTTGAGGATGATATTGAGATTAAGAAGTTCCTTGAGACTATGGATGAATTTTATGATATACATTTTGATCAGGATCAGGAGTATGAACAAATCCCGCATGCTTAGGTTTTTATAAATAAGATTTTTAACCATCATATTGTTCATTTACCTAACAACCACATTCCAAAGGGGATTGTCCCTTTGGAGATATTGTTTCATAGAAATGATATTGTTGTAAAGGTTGAAGGATCAGCTGAAGAGGCTGAGGTGACTAAATGCAATCTAGGGATGGAGGAGGATCCCAAATATGACAAACTATCTAGCAGCTTGTTAAGATAACAAAGGGTTGAATATGTCAGACTCTTGAAGGAGTTTGTTGATGTTTTTTCTTGTACATACAAGGATTTGAGAACATATGACACCAACGTCATTGAACACAAAATCCCTTTGAAATAATATTGCAAACCTTTCAAGAAGAAGCTCAGAGAAATAAATCCCATGTTGCTGCCGATTACGGAAAAGGAAGTCAAGAATATGTTGGATGTACAAATCATCATCCCTTTCATATTTTCAGAGTGGGTGGCTAATTTGGTACCTATTAGGAAGAAGAATGGGGTAATCAGGTTGTGTGTTGATTTCATAAATTTGAACAGGAGCTCCAAAAAGGATAACTACCCCTTGCCGAAAATGGAGCACATTTTGTAGAGAGTCACTGGTTCAACCAGGATGTCTATGGTCGATGGTTTCTCCGGGTAAAACTAGATCTTTGTCTTTCTTCAAGATAGAGAGAAGACAACTTTCATGACTCCTTGGAGCACGTTCATGTATGCTAAAATAATCTTTGGATTGATGAATGTAGGAGTGACCTTCCAACGAGCCATGGACATCGCTTTGATTGGAGAAAAGGAAAAATTTGTGGTCATCTATCTAGATGACATTACAGCATTCTCTAGGTATGATGAAGAACACTATCAACACCTAAAGAAAGTCGTCTTGAAGTGTCAAAGGTTTGGCCTTTCACTCAATCCTAAGAAATCTTTATTTTCCATGCAAGAGGGAAAATTGTTAGGGCATATTGTGTTAGATGTAGGGGTGAATATTGATCCGAGAAAAGTGGAGGCCATCCATTCCTTGTTTCTTCCTATATACAGGAAAGAGGTTCAGTATTTCTTGGGAAAAATCAATTTTTTGAGGAGATTCATTTCTAATTTTGCTGAATTGGTTAAATACATTACAACCATGCTCGAAAGGGGAATGAAGTGAAATGGACTGCTGATTCCAGAAATTATTTCAACCAAATCAAGAGGGAGTTGACTGAAGCACCTGTGCTCATCATCCCAGACTATTTCAAATAATTTCTGATATTTTCCTTCTCTTCATCAGATACATTAGTTGTTGTTCTGCTACAGAGAAATTCATATGGGTTGGAACAACTTATTTTCATTTTTAGTATAGCACTGAGAGATGCAGAAACGGGATATGATATCATGGAAAAGCATACTTTCTCTTTGGTGATATCCCTCAAGGCTTTCAGAATCTATATTCCGCACTCGAAAATTATTGGATATTTTCCCTCAGCTTCAGTAAAGGAGATACTGATCCAAACCGATATAGATGGGAAAATAAGCAAGTGGATCACCAATATTCTGGAGTTTGACCTGGAAATCAAACCCACCAGGTTGGTGAAAGGTCAAGGTTTATCCAGGTTACTGGCTAAATCAAATTGTGAGGCATTGGGGGTTAATATAGACTCATAAAATCAACAAGATGAGATTGTTGGTGAAGACTCTCATGTTAGCCCCAACTTAGCAAGATGCCCCTGGTATAAAGATATCATATACTTTCTGTAGAAGTTGAGGCCTCCTGATGGTTTGGAAAAAAACAAGGCGAGAGCTTTGAAACTCAAAGCAATCAAGTATTGTATCATTGATTAGGTGTTGTGCTGGAAGGACCCTCTGGGAGTTCTGTTGAGATGTCTAGACCCACAAGAAGTCCAAAGGAAAATGATTGATTTTCATGATAGCTCATGTGGGGGACATCATTTTTGGAGGACCACAACGTATAAGATCCTCAGAGTTGGGTATTTCTGGCCCAGTATTTTTACTGATGTTGGTGAAAATATTAGAGCCTGTATCAAGTGTCAAAAGTTGGCTGGAAAGAAGCAGCTCAAATCATTTCCTTTGAAGCCTGTAGTTGTTTCTAGACCTTTTCAAAAGTGGGGTCTTGACTTCATTGGAGAAATCCACCCGGCCTCAAGTGGCCAACACAGGTGGATTTTGACTACCACTAATTATTTTACCAAATGGATATAATCCATCCCCACAAGGAGTTCCTCTCATAAAGTAATCATAAGTTTCCTTGAAGACATCATGTCCATATTTTTTTGTCCAAACATGACCATTACATACAATGCTGCCTCTTTTAGAGCTGAGCCATTAAGTAATTTCTATGAGCAGTATGGGATCACACTAGTCCTCTCTACTCCCTACTACCTTTGGGTAAATGGATTAGCAGAGTCTTATAACAAGATCCTCATAAAGATCATCAAGAAGCTGTTAGAAGAGAACAAGAAATCTTGAGATTCAAAGCTAAAGTTTTCATAGTGGGATGACAAAGTTACCACAAAAGGATCACTGACCATTTCTCCTTTCCAGCTAGTGTACGATGTTGAGGCAATCTTTCTTGCTCAACTTGATTTTCCTATGGCGAAGTTCCTCCAAGACTACCAATGAGAACCTCATGACATGGTCAGTAGGATACTGCATCTAGTAGAAGTGCAACAGACCAGGGAGAAGTTGCTTGACAAAGCACAAGACCATCAACAGAAAATAAAATGAGCTTTTGATAAGAGTGCAAGAAAGGGAAATTTCCAATGGGGGGATCTGGTGCTCAAATGGGATGCACCCAATCAAGACAAGGGAAAACATGGTAAATCTGAAGCCTTATGGATTGGCCCCTTCAAGATTTATGAGGTTTTTATGAACAACACTTATGAATTGCAGAACTTGGAGGATTCTGAGGTTTTGGGTGGCCCTATTAATGGGCATTTTCTTAAGAAATTTTTTGTTTAGGTCATGACCGGCGTTCCCCATTGTAAATATCACTCCC
This sequence comes from Picea sitchensis, assembly GCA_010110895.2. Taxonomy (NCBI): domain Eukaryota; kingdom Viridiplantae; phylum Streptophyta; class Pinopsida; order Pinales; family Pinaceae; genus Picea; species Picea sitchensis. Next base: position 99,400 of record SNQJ01S0045858.1, read on the forward strand.
TTTTATTTTGATTTTGATTTTTTCGTTTTCAATAAGAGACTCGATAGACCAACATCTAAGGAACTGAAACTGTGTGTTCTTGGCAACTCGCAGGGAGCATGCCATCCCCTGTGGAGCCAAATGTTATCACATGAACTTGTCAGAGTCTTGTGGGTTCATGGTTTCTACCTAACTCTCTAATTTTTCCCTGTCTCTATCCTTTTCTAATCGAAAAGTCTTAAATTTTTCCCCTTTCGACATGTAAATTTGTCTTCTATGTGCCCTCATTCATTTGTGTTCCCTTGTTTCCCTTAATGTCTTACCTGTAAGGAATATCGGCCCCAAACCCCTCTGTTTTCCCCAAATGATGAACACTCATCTCCTTTTTCAGTCACTAGTCTCCTTATTTTCCCAGCCCACAACCAATCATCCAGATTCTTGATCATGCAGGTCACAACTATGGACATAAAGGGCGATATACAAATCAACCCATTTCAGGCTTAAAATCAACAGGAAATTTTAATCTTTCAACGGGGGATATTCCAGGAGTAGTTCGAATCAGCAGCTCACAGGCATTTGGAAGTTCAAAGTCATGTGAAGTATAGCACCAGAGAAGAAGGTCCAAAGACCAGAGGCCCAAAGTGAGCATGAGTCGTTGATCTCGAGGGGGACAGGTGGAATTCGATCCAAGTGTTCGGAGAAATGAGATTCAGGAGTTTCAAAGTGAGAAGTGCATAAAACTTCTGGAGAGTCGAAGCCTGAACTCCTGAATAAATCGTGGACCATTGATCTCAAAATAAATAGGGAGCCATTGATCTTAGCGGAAGTGCCTCCCCAAGGTCATGAATGCCTGAAGTGTTGAAATGGCAGAAGGCCCGAAGTGAATCTGAGCCATTGATCAACAATAGCCATGTGTCGTCAGATCCATAGCTTTGGGTGAAAACACAGAAGGAAAAGCGAAGTTTGATTTTTTATTCTCCTAGATCCCAAAGACCTAGAGTGGATCTCAACCATCCATTCAAGAAAACACACGTCATCAGATCCATGGCTCCAGGTAAAAACACTTGGAATACCAAGTTTGAGTTTTGATTCTCTTGGATTTCAGATACGTAGAGTGGATCTTGGCCATCCAATTCAAAGTGCCATGTGTATCCAGATCCATAGCTCTGGGTAAAAGCACAAAAATTAAACAGGGGCTAGTCCCCGAGCCCTGGAGAGCTAAATGCATGTTGGTTATCAGCACAGATAGGTGACACCCTTATGGTTTTGACACGTGGCACTATTTTCAAGTATTCTCATATACACCTCCAACCTGTTTTCAAGTGACACATGTTAGATCTCCATCCACGACACATCAACATGGTGACATCTGGTCTCCACGTCAGATCATCCTCCGGGAGGTGTTATTTCTCAGCGCAAAAAGTAGTGCCCCACCCCAAAGCACACTTTTGGCAGATCCTAAATTTGGTGAGAGAGTAAGCTTGGAAATGGCACCAAATCTAGTTGGTGCACCCAGATCAGTGACCACAGTCTATTGCGGGGATGCAACATGCTCAGGCGATATTTTTCTTGAGTAGTCCCACAATGGAAACCATGGTATGGAGAAAATAATACATGGTGAAATGTGATGGATTGCGGGCCCAAAAGAAGTTTGAACCCAAAACACCTTTGAGAGGCCCCCCAATTACATGTTTATATGGCATCATATCTGAGAGAAACAAGTGGTCATGCCCCTGAGCATTAAGTCTCGTTCAATCTCCAAGGAAAAGAAGTTAATGGAAGGTAGTTTTGGTGGTTGAAACCTCGGCTCACCCCATAAATGGAAGGCATGGAAGGCCTGATCTTGGGGACTGAACCATAAGCCCATGGTACCCATATGAGAAGATTTCCTGTAGACCCATGTTGATTTGAGCTCACATCTGACATAGGGACACATGTTAAGTCTGACAAAAGAAGTCGTCGATGAAAAGTTTTGATTTTAGTGATCAGATCACACTCCTGATAGTCGGGGACTGTTCTGAGTATAAATAGATAGTTTTTATATTTTGTTATGGTTGTCAACTGGTTGAGCAGAGCTCCCTATTTTGTAATATTTGTGATGCCATAACTGTTCTCTGGTTATGTATCAGATTTGAGACTTTTAGATTAATAGAAGTCAGTCTCTTTTCACCTCTTTGTAAAAAATTGTGCTAAAACACTCGGGCATGGAGGATCTAGTCGAGGTTTGTTATGTTGCTGTAATGTAGGTTTGATTGCAGTGGTATCATGACCAGTTTTAGTCAGCTTCCTTGTGATCGTTTTCCCTCTTACACTGAATGGCTCGGGCATGGAAGATCCAGTCGAGTTGTTGTAGTTGCATGGTGATGTAGGTTTGATCATTGTGTTGTTATGACTGTGTTGTTTGGGCATATTTCAGTGTCTGAAAATTAAGCTTAAGAGTGATCTTGAGTCTAAGTTTTTATTCTCCAAGCTACTTGAAGGCTTGATGCCCATAACAGTCTTGTCCACCTTTCTTACTAAGTCTTCCATCTGCTCACACTTAAACTCAATTCACTGATAGAAGTTAGTTGTGTCCCTCACTTCCCTATACATTTCTTGTCCAGTTCTGTGTTTAACATCATTCATATATTTATTTTTTTCCATTAACCTCCACTCTTATAAACCAAACATCCACCAAAACTTTTGATGGGTATTGGTCTTATCCTCCCGCAATCTGAGGTGACTCTCAGTGCTAACAGTTGGCTTAAGAAAGAATTGAATGGACTCAAATAGACACCCAGGGAATGGTATTCCATGATTGATGAATACTTGCAGAGTATTGGATTTACCAAGAGGGAGGAGGATCCTAACTTCTAATTCATACTTGTTGGGGTGTATCCACTCATCTTGGTTTTGTACATAGATTATTTGTTTCTCACATGTGAAAAGGAGTGTATTGAAGGTTGCAAAGTGTTGGGACCACATATTGTACCATTTTGCCCATACTTTTTGCCATTATTATACCCTTCATCACCTATATTTAGACTCATATTATCACTTCATCTGATCACTCCAAGGTATACAACATCCTTTCTCATCACTATATGTTTAATCCGTTTTGCATAATACTTTACATTACTTTTGAACCTAACCATTGATTAGAAGTGCATAAGTATCCATATTTGCAGAATAGTATTCAAGGCCGATGCTGAAACACAGAACTATCTA
>SNQJ01S0045858.1:107651-128962 GCA_010110895.2 Picea sitchensis
CTGGGTTGATAATTTATGTTTCACTTGGTTGTTTAAAATTAATTAAGCAATTATAGTGACCAACACAAAGCAGATGTATCTACTGAGTTTGAGATGAAGGACATTGGATTGATGCATTATTTATTGGGCTTAGAGGTATGGTAGGTATCGAGAGAGATCTTCTTTGGAAAAGGAAAGTACACAATTGATATCTTGAGGATATTTGGGATGGAGCATGAGGTTTTCACTCAGTGAACGTATGACATAGTGATGTAGGAGCATCATAAGAAGCCATCCAAGCAAGCATAAAGGCGGAAGACAGATGGAAAAGTGCAGCACACATTTTTCACATTTTGAAATGTTTTTGGAAAATTAATGAGAAGATATTAATGTAGTAGTTAAAGGAAGCGTACTTTCATGTTGTAAACAGATCTTGAGTGATTTTCTCTCATCTGTCGGATGTAATAGACATTAAGTTTGTTTAATGAAAGTAGGTAGATTTGAATTAAGAGATTTGACAGTTTTAGAAGCGTAGGAGGGAAAACGGATATCGGCACCCTCACCCTTGTGTTATTGTATGATTAGAACATAAGAAGAAGAGTTTTTTTTTCTAGAAGATGTAGAGCTATAGCAGAGAGCTATAGAGAAGAACCCATGTATAGGAGCACTTGAGTTAATATATGAAGCTTTGACTCAATTTTCATGGTGTTGTGATGTTTACTATTTACATTTGTTGAATGGTATGTTTACAATTGCTTTGTTTCTCTGTTATGCATTTGTTTCAATGTTGTGTTATGTGTGATTTCATGTTGAATGTATGAATTCAGAAAGAAGGGAAGAATGAGTTTCAATTGTTTCTCATCCCAAGAGTTCCTGCAAGGAGTGCAGTGAAACATTTGCAAGGTGTGCGTTGACAAGAGTCTGAGTTTTATCTCAGAAAGATCAGAAGAGATATCGTTGTTCTCATACCAGCAAAAGTGCAGGTGAAGCACAGAGCCGTGCAAGGCATGCACAGGCTAGTTGAAGCCTTAGAAGTTATCAACTAAGGTGAAGGTGGAAGGACTGTTGTTGCAAAGAGTGCACAGAGTCGAGGATTCGAATAACCGGAGGTTATTTGAAATATTGTCGCAAGGAGTGTGAGTAGGATCTCTCTTGGAGACTTAAATTCACAAGTGAAAGCTCAAGAGAGTTAGTACCTTGAGGTGTTCAAAGGAATACAGGGAGTGAAATCATTGTGCAGAAGTTAAGTTCCAGTGGAAGGACAATCAGTCAGTTTGGACAGAGCTTATTGAGGAGTGAATCAGATGGTCAGAATTCTCCATGGAGAACTCATGAAGTCGCAAGGACTGTAAGATCCAGTGAAGCTGCAAGGTGGTTAGGTGTTGGATGAACCCACCACTTTGGTGTCAAGAAATCAACGTGGACCGTTGATCATGTTTTGCGTAAGCCATCAGATCATTTCACAGACTTGGGGTTCGTGAGTTTGGAAACAAAAGACCAAAATCTAGGATTCATGAAGTTATGAGTTGCGAGAAGCAAAGGAAGAGATCCAGACCTTTGGATCCAAGCCACGAGAGAACTGTCAGATCTGAACCTTCGTGGGATATCGCATATCAGGAGTTCGGAGGTTGAAAGAGTTTCTTTTCAACTGCGAAAATCATGAAGTGTTGAGCATTGAGGACATGGAGTGAACATAGGTCACATCCGTCTGGTGGGGACCATGTGGGTGACAGATGGCATAAACATAGAGTGCACAGAAAAAGGCAGAAGTAGGCGACAGGGGGCATACATGCGTCACCTTGGAAGGATTCAACCCATTATTGACCTTTCATGTCTCGGGGTTTCGTGATGGAGGAGCACGAAGGCTCAACACTCCAACTCCCGAAGTTGTGAGTTATGAGGGGTGCTAAAGTTAGGCCCTAGCTGGCAGTTATGTGTGTAAGGCACTAACAAGGAGGAGCCATACTCGTATCATCATCTCGGGTATCGAAGGTTTGGAAAAGAGGAGGCAAGGGTTTTCGACCCCCAAACTCGCGAGTTTTGAAAAGGCTCTTGCACTAAGGCCCAGTTGTGGTCACATGGAGAAGTAAGGCTTGTGCCTGGTGTAAAGTTGCACAGGGAGGGTTTTCATAAAGGACCTGTGGATTTGTTGAAGGTTTCAGCAGGGAACCAAAGGAGTCGCTTCAGCTCGAAGAGAATCTAGAACGATCCTATGCCGATCTCGGCCCAAGGGTCATGGGTCTGCGTTAGTTTTGGTATCAGAGCCTGATTTGCATGTATATTTTAGGCAGAGGAAGCTAGAGGAAAAAGTGTAGTCTAATACACACCAGTTGTGGTATCAGAGCATAGAAGAGTTCTTTGTTTTCTGTAGCAGACAAAAGAGAAATTTTCTCAGCCATGCTGCCAAAAAGAAGAGACAGGACAATGCCTGATCCAGCAATGGAGAGGGAAATGTGTGAACTACGTGCTAGAATTGATGCTATGGAGACAACACAGAGGCACACGGTTGACGTTGGGGATATCAGCAAGGATGAAAGTGAAGATGAAGTTGGAAACGAAGGAGAAGAATTTGCAGCCGAAGATGCTGTAGATGAACGCCTATTTAGGGCTATTGCAAGTATAGGTGCTAGAGAAAAAATGGACATTCTAGTGTACGAAGGAAACTTGGATGTTGAAGAACTTATAGACTGCATTAGAGCTCTAGACAAATACTTCGACTATGAGGATGTCGAGGAAGACATGAAAGTAAAACATGTCGTTACTAGACTTAAAGGGCATGCAGCACTATGGTGGGATGAACTGCAGGCTGACAGACGCTGCAAGGGCAAGAAGAAAATCAAGATCTGGGATATAATGGTTGCAAAGATGAAAGACAAATTTATACCCAAGGATTATCAAATCACTTTGTTTCAGAAGATGCAGAATTTGAGATAGAAGCGGATGTCAGTGAAGGAATACACTGAATAATTCTACAAAATAAACATCAGAGCAGGTCATCGGGAAAGCGATGATGAAAAAGTTTCCAGGTACATGAATGGTCTGCAATATGACATTCAATATGATATGACCATGATGACCATGCAAAATGTGGAAGATTCTTATCAGATGGCTATGAAAGATGAAGAGAAGATGAGCCGAAAGCAAGGTCAAAGAGGTCGAGGTAGAAGTCAAGCTAGAGGCAAAACAATTTCCCAAGATAGAACTCATAAATCTAAAGAAGAGGGGAAGAAACCTCAACCTCAACCTGAGAGGGGAGGAATCTCACAGGGGAGGCAGTATGCTGATAGAAATACTTTTCCTCGAGCTAGAGGAAGAGGAAGAGGTAGAGGAGGTGAAGTGAAGTGCTTTGTCTATGGAAAAATTGGACATAAATCCTATGAGTGTCCAGATAGGAAGAAAGAAGGTGGTGAAACTCACATTTCTAAATATCAAGGATGGAATGTTGAGGAAGAAGATGTTGAGGGCGGAAGATCCTTAATGATGAGGAAAGTTCTCTTGAAGTCGGAGAAGTAGGCAGAGAACCCAACCCAAAGAAACAATCTATTTCAGACTACTTGCAAAACTAAAGACAGGGTATGCAAGGTCATAGTGGATAGCAGTAGCACAGATAATCTTGTATCTACATAGATGGTAGAAAAGCTAGAGCTGGAGACTGTTGTACACAAAATCCCATACAAAGTTTCGTGGCTACAAAAAGGACATCATGTAAATGTCACTAAATAGTGTTTAGTTGAATTTAAAATAGGAAGATATAAAGATGAAATATTATGTGATGTCATTCCCATGGATGTTTTTCATCTATTGTTGGGTAGACCATGGAAATATGACAGAAACATAGTTCATGATGGGAGAAAGAACACGTACACCCTAGAGAAAAATGGTAGGACTCACATGTTGTTGTCGATTAAAAACCAAGAGGTGAAAATAGAGATGAGCAACACTATACTTCTCATGAGTGGGAAGGAAATTCTTGATGAGATTAAAAAGAAGGAGGACACACAATATATTGTGGTCAGGAATCCTAAAATTGTTTTGACTAGTACAAGGATAGATGATTTACCAGAAGAGATTCAGGAGTTGCTGGAAGAGTTTGTTGATATAGTAGTGGACAAACTACCTTGTTCGTTGCCACCTATCAAGATTATAAGTCATCATATTGATCTTATACCTGGAGCCAGTCTGCTGAACAAAGCATCATATCAGTTGATGCCACAAGAAAATGAAGAAGTTAAGAGACAGGTCCAGGACTTAATGGACAAGGGATTGATTCGAGAAAGCTTGAGTCCATGTGTTGTTCCGACAGTGCTCAGCCCAAAGAAAGATGGAGGCTGGAAAATGTGTACAGACTCAAGGGAAATCAATAAGATTACCATGAGATACATATTTCCATTACCAAGGATGGATGACTTGATGGATTTCTTGAGTGGAGCAAAATTTTTTTCAAAGATTGATTTGAAAAGCGGGTATCATCAAATTCGAATGAGAGAAGGTGATGAATGGAAGAGAGCATTCAAGACGAATGAGGGGTTGTATGAATGGCTTGTCATGCCATTTGGATTAATGAATGCGCCTAGTACTTTCATGAGATTGACGAACGAAGTCCTGAAGGATTTCATTGGGAAATTCATCATTGTATATCTTGACGATATATTAATTTTCAGCAAGACAAAAGAAGAACACTTAAAGCATTTAGCTGCAGTAATGAGGAGATTACAACAAGAGAAATTGCTGATTAATATGAAGAAATAATCATTTATAAGGACATAACTCATTTATTTGGGTTTTGTTGTCTCTGCAAATGAGTTGAAGATGGATCCAGAAAAGATAGAAGAGATTAAGAATTGGCCATCACCGAAGAGTGTGTTTGAAGTTCAAAGCTTCCATGGTTTGGCTAGCTTCTACAGGAAATTCATCCGAAATTTCAGTGGAATTAGCGCACCAATGATGGATACGGTGAAGAAAAGACATAAATCTTTTCATTGGACAGAGGAAGTAGAGAAGAGCTTCAAGCTGCTGAAGGAGAAGATCACTACGCAACCAATTTTGGTTTTGCCAGATTTCAGCAAGACATTCCAGGTCAGGTGTGATGCGAGTGGGTTTGTAATTGGAGTGGTCTTGAGCCAAGATGACAGGCCGATCACATACTTCAGTGACAAACTGAATGAAGCGAATATTAAGTACTCAACATATGACAAAGAATTATATGCAGTCATACAAGCGCTGAAGAAATGGAGACATTATTTGGTTCCTAAAGAGTTTGTTTTGTACAGTGATAATCATTCTTTACAATTCATGACTCAACAGGAGAAGTTGAACCAAAAACATGTTAAATGGGTTGAATTCATGCAAAATTTTACTTTTGTGATTAAGCATATTTCAAGAACTACTAACAAAGTTGTTGATGCTTTGAGCAGGAAATGTTTGCTTATGCAGGAATTCAGAGTCAAGACTTTAGGTTTTGATAACCTCAAAGAAATGTACAGGGATGACCTAGATTTTAAGGAGGCATATGAGGCATCTGAGAATCCAATTCTCAGGGACAGAAGCCAATGGACTGAGTATATGATCCAAGATGTATTATTATTCAGTGGCAATCAACTATGTATTCCAAAATGCTCCATGAGGGAGAACCTGATGAAGGAAAAACACAGTGGAGGATTAGTCAGACACTTCGGTCATGACAAGACGTTATCAAAGTTGAATGGCTCATATTTTTGGCCAAGTATGAGGACAGATGTCAAGAAATTCGTGGATAGGTGTAGCATTTGTCAGCACACAAAAGGGAAAAGAAAAAACACAGGGTTATATCAACCATTACCCATACCTGAAAGGTCGTGGGATGCTGTGAGCATGGATTTATATTGGGACTGCCAAGGACACAAAGAGGATGTGATTCAATCTTTATAGTAGTTGACAGATTTTCAAGGATGGCACATTTCATACCATGCCAGAAAACTAGCGGTGCAACTCATATTGCGAACCTGTTTTTCAAGGAAGTCGTCAAACTTCACGGCTTGCCAAGGAGTATCGTTTCTTATCAGGATACCAAGTTTGTAGGACATTTCTGGAGGACTTTATGGAAGAAGTTGGGGAAAATTTTGTATTTTATCTCAGCATATCATCCTCAAATGGATGGGTAGACAGAAGTCATGAATAGGAGCTTGGGAGATTTGTTGAGGACCTTAGTGACTGAACACCACATTCAATGGGATCACATTCTGCCACAGGCAGAATTTTCTTACAATGATTCTCTTAATAAACGCATAGGGCAGAGTCCATTCCAGATTGTATATGGAATGCAGCCAAGGGGAGTTTCTGAATTGAAAGATGCAGAACAAGCTGAATTCAGAAGTGCTAGTGCAGAGGACTTTGTAGAAGGAATGAAGGAGCTTCACAGCCAAATCAAGGAGTGATTGTAGAGTTCAAGTCAAGAATATAAATGGAGAGCAGATCAACACAGGCAAGAAATTCAATTTGAAGTTGGTGATCTGACTCTTGCACATTTGAGGAAGGAGAGGTTCCTAAGGGGAACATATAATAAGATGAAGATGAAAAATATTGGACCGTGCAAGGTCATAAGGAAATTTGGGGCAAACACATATGAGATTGAATTACCCAATGGGGTCAGAATCTCACCAATATTCAATGTTGTGGATTTATACCCTTACAGAGCTGAGGAAGTAGGAGCAGAAGATGAACAGAATGAGGTTCAATGGACAAAACAAATGCCTATAGCTGAAAAGCCACAGATGGAAAGCATAATTGACAAAAGGATTAGCAAAAAGACCAGAAGAAAAGAGTATTTTGAATACTTGATCAAATGGAAGGGACATCCAGTTGAAGATGCTAGTTGGGAAGATGAAGCCGACATTCACAAGCATGGACAAACCATGAAAGAGCTCATGAACAGGAGTTCATGAAAAATTTCAAGCGAGGGAGTATGATGGAGGAGCATCGTAAGCAGCCAGCCAAGCAAGCATAAAGGCGGAAGACAACTGGAAAAGCACAACACACATTTTGCACATTTTGAAATGTTTTTGGAAAATTAATGAGAAAATATTAATTTAGTAGTTAAAGGAAGCGTACTTGCATTTTGTAAACAGATCTTGAGTGATTTTCTCTCATCTGTCGGATGTAATAGACATTAAGTCTGTTTAATGAAAGTAGGTAGATTTGAATTAAGAGATTTGACAGTTTTAGAAGCGTAGGAGGGAAAACGGATATAGACACCCTCACCCTTGTATTATTGTATGATTAGAACAGAAGAAGAGTTTTCTTTTCCAGAAGCTGTAGAGTTGTAGCAAAGAGTTGTAGAGAAGAACCTAGGTACAGGAGCACTTGAGTTAATATAGGAAGATTTGACTCAATTTTCATGGTGTTGTGATGTTTATTGTTTACATTTATTGAATGGTATATTTACAGTTCCTTTGTTTCTCTGTTATGCATTTGTTTCAATGTTGTGTTATGTGTGAGTTCATGTTGAATGTATGAAGTCAGAAAGAAGGGAAGAATGAGTTTCAATTGTTTCTCATCATGAGAGTTCCTGCAAGGAGTGCAGTGAAACGTCTGCAAGGTGTTCATTGACAAGAGTCTGAGTTTTATCTCAGAAAGATCAGGAGAGATATCGTTGTCCTCATACCAGCAGAAGTGCAGGTGAAGCACAGAGTTGTGCAAGGTGTGCACAGGCTAGTTGAATCCTTAGAAGTTATCAACTAAGGTGAAGGTGGAAGGATTGTTGTTGCAAAGAGTGCACAGAGTTGATGATTCGAATAACCGGAGGTTATTTGAAACATTGTCGCAAGAAGTGAGCGGAGGATCTCTCTTGGAGACTTAAATTTACAAGTGAAATCTTAGGAGAGTTAGTACCTTGAGGTGTTCAAAGGAAGACGGGGAGCAAAATCATCATGCAGAAGTTAAGTTCTAGTGGAAGGATGCCGAGTCAGTTTGGCCAGAGATTCTTGAGGAGTGAATCAGACGGTCAGAATTCTCCATGGAGAACTCACGAAGTTGCGAGGACCATAGGATCCAGTGAAGCTGCAAGGTGGTTAGGTGTTGTATGAACCCACCACTTTAGTGTCGATAAATCAACGTGGATCATTGATCGTGTTTTTCATAATCCGTCAGATCATTTCGCGGACTCGGGGTTCATGAGTTTGGAAACAGAAGACCAAACTTTTGGATTCGTGAAGTTTCGAGTTGCAAGAAGCAGAGGAAGAGATCCAGACCATTGGATCCAAGCCATGGGAGAACCATCAGATCTGAACCTTCATGGGATATTGCATATCAGGAGTTCGAAGGTTGAAAGAGTTTATTTTCAACTGCGGAAATTGCGAAGCGCCGAGCGCCGAGGACAGTGAGTGAACATGGGTCACATCCGTCTGGTGGGGACCATGTGGGTGACAGGTGGCATAAATATAGAGTGCACAGAAAAAGGCAGAAGTAGGTGACAGGGGGCATACATGTGTCACCTTGGAAGGAGTCAACCCATTATTGACCTTTCGTGTCTCGGGGTTTCGTGAAGGAGGAGAATGAAGGTTCAACAATCCAACTCGTGAAGTTGCGAGTTGCGAGGGGTGATAAATTTATTCCCTAGCCGGTGGTTATGTGCGGAAGGTGCTAACAAGGAGGAGCCATACCCGTATCGTCATCTCAGGTATCAAAGGTTTGGAAAAGAGGAGGCGAGGGTCTTCAACCCCCGAACTCATGAGTTGTGAAAAGGCACTTGTGCTAAGGCCTGGTTGTGGTCGCATAGAGAAGTAAGGCTCGCGCCTGGTGTTAAGTTGCACAGGGTGAGTTTTTATAAAGGACTTGTGGATTCATTGAAGGTTTCAATAGGGAACCAAAGGAGTCACTTCAGCTCGAAGAGAATCTAGAATGATCCTATGCAGATCTCGGCCTGAGGGTCGGGGGTCTGCGTCACGTAGCACATGCGTTCATGGGATATTAAAGAATACCCTTCATAACACGTAGTTAACATGCCTGGATATTAAAGAATTCTAATTCTTCAATTATATATTTATATATACCTCCTAAAATCCTATTGTTGAACCCCCCAATACATACTTCAAATAAAAACATACTTATTTTTACTAGATATCCCTTTTTATTTTATACCCCCCCAATACCTATAAATCCCTTGATACCCTACATCACCCCCCCAATATCTACAATGTTTACTTTATTTTTAAATATTTTAAAAACCCCTTTATGAATGAACGTGATAAGGTATTGGTCAACAAGGTGAAACCCCCATGGGTTGGAGGACTATAGAGCAATGGCTACACCCATGGTTACCAATATTAAGAAGGTTAGCACTTCATATTCATAGTTAGTGGATCCCAAGATATACATGCAACTAATAGAGTCCTTGATGTATTTGGTCAATACCAAGCCAAATATATGCTTTGTTGTGAACATCTTGAGTGAGTTTATGGTAGAGCTAAGGAAGTTGCATTGGATAGAAATGAATCATCTGCTCAAGAAATTGAGAGGCATAATGGAGTATGGATTGATTTATATTGGATATGGAGTGGAGTTTCAAGGACATATAGACTCATATTGAGAAGGGAGTGTAGTATACTAAAAGAGCACCTTGAGGTGTTGATTCAGCTTGGTATCAACATTGATTACTTGGTTCAGCAGAAAGAAAATTTTTGTAACACTTAGTTCAATAGAGGAAGATTATAGGGCAACAAGTATGGCTAGTTGTGAAGCTATTTGGATTCAGAAATTGCTTACATGCTTATTTTATCAGGAGTTGGAGCCTACGGTGATATACTACGATAGTGAGAGTTGTATCAAACTCTCATTATTCCATGATAGGTCCAAGCATATTGATATCATATACCACTTCATTTGAGATAGGATCCAAAAGGGAGCAGTAAAGTTTGAGTATATTTCCAAAGATGAGCAAGTTGTAGATATTCTTACCAAACGATTGGTGAAAGGGAATTTTGGTTCTTCGGAGACAAACTTGTAGTGGTGTAGAATACCTTCCTCACTAAGAGGGAGTGTTGATGTTGGTAGCATCAGAAAGGTATTTCCACTCAATTCTAAGTGTCTAGACCTATGGAAATCATCCAAATCCTTCTACCTTGAGACTTTACTTTAGTTTAAGGAATTATTAAAGTAAATTGATTTTATTAATTCGTTGAGTTATTTAAGGAAATACTAAAAGTAATTAGCATTTAATCATAGCCATTGATATCAAGTGAGATGAGAATTAATATCAACTATCAATCAATTTGGATATTAGAGTTAGGTTATAACTCAAGATTATAAAAACAAGGCTAGGGTAAACAAGAAGATACTTGATACATTGATCATAGTAGAGAAGGAATTTTTCTCAGAGTATTGGATCACGAAGGAATATGATTCAAGGAGACATTTGATAGGTGGAGAAGGACCTCTATCTAGAGATCAGATCAAGGAGAATAAAGAACAAAGGAAACCACAAGTGGGTTTTAGCGGAGCAAATCCATAGGAAAGTGTCAATCCATACATATTTTTCGTACAATCCTTTTGTGCATGTACATGGGAAGAAATGGAGACAGATGCATATATGTGGGTTTAATTAAGGAAAGGTGTGCATACCTCAAAATGCATGGTAGATATGGGTCGTATAATAGAGTAGACTTTACCTACTACAGGAGCCTTGATTTTATCATAATAAAATCATTTCAGTACCGGTTTTCCCTCCAGTGTTTTTCCAGGGGTATATACCCATAAATATTGGTGTTTATGTTTGCATGATTTGGTTTCTAGTATTTCTTCCACTATCTTTATTTGATTTGAATATTCCAACAATATATTTTTGTTTTGTGAGCTACTAATTTGATTTGTTGTAAGGAAATCGCTAGATAACAAGATACCTAGGTGTTGGGGTAAGGATTTTAACACAGAGATTCCATCATGATTAGAATTTAAATAATATATCCATTAGAGGATCAGAAGTCTACTGACCTTCATGAAGGGAAAATGGGCCAAATGTCAAAAAAAGACATATGTAATAGAGACTATATAAAAATATCCAACTAATAACAAGATTGAAACAAGAAGTCCAAAAAATTCTATATAAAACTGAAAAGACTGTCAGATAAAAAAGGTCAAGACCATGAAATGCAATAGAATAATCAACCATCCAGATCATGAACTTGGGGTGCGGTCTTAGGCCACATTACCTAGAATACCATTTGTCACGTGATTTGGGTGGCCTAGGTATAGAAGAGAAAAATAGTGGAATTGTTGTTTTAAAGGTTAGTATAAAAACTCATCCCTACTAGAGTCTCAAAGTGGAGGGATGAGAAACCCCTTAATTATTCAGATAGTCAACCATATTATTGGCCTCTCTTAAAACATGAGATGGTGTAAGGAAAACCACATTTTTTATAGAAGAATTAATAAGTTCCAAAATAGACTCGATACACTAGATATTAGAGATCATTCCCAAAGAGGATCTGTTCTAAAGGTGGGAGAGGATATGAATGGTGAGCTATGAATCACCTTCCACAATGAGTTTAGAGAATGAGTGGCCATGATAAATTCCTGAACCCTTAAGTAGGGTCCATATATTTGTTTCATTGTTTGTGTTGGTACCAATAAAGCCTCTGAAGAGGTGAAGTATCTTAACTTCAACGTCCTTGAATAACCCTCCAAAGCCTATTAGGTCTAGATTTACCTTAGAGGCCCCATCAATGTTCAGTTTGATGAACCCCTTAAGAGGAGGATACCAAGAGTGAGGAGAAGAAGATCAAGGAGGAGAGGATAGGGGGGAGGAATTGGAAGGGAAGAAGGGGGAAACTAAACAAAGAGGAACCATTGTTCTTTTTCATCGCAATTAAGAGCTTAAGTGTCCCATTTCCCAATAAGAATGATTTCTATGATGTCATATTTGATCTTGGTCTAGACTAAAGAGATCTGAAGGTTATCATTTTGAATATGCATCATGTTCATTCTTTCCAAGTATTCCACATAAGAAAACCAAAGAAAATATACCAAAACTGATTCAAAAGGGTTCTCTTAAAGACATGGAGACACCAAGAATAGACAATGAGTAAAATATATTCAACATTTCAATCTGATTGATGAAATGAAATTGCTCCCTAGTCCAAGAGAGCATTATTGAAGTCAAATGTATTTAGAAGGTTCTCCATATATTCACTATATTTATGTCCTGGCCAAAAAAATCCTTGATGGAGAAGGTGACCCCATGTTAGAAATTTTCCATGAACAACCAGCCAGAGGAAGGTTAGCACCTTGGGCCATGAATTGGCTATGCAAATTTTATCACAGATGTCATCTAAGGGAAAAGAGGCATGATGGGCATGTTACCTCCCAACATAGGGGTAACTAAGGATATCATGTCTTGAAGCCCACAGGTAGTAGATATGAAGTTATGAGAGTAATATTGACCAACAAAGCCCACATTTTTTAGATAGAGCCCCTCCTTACACTACCACTCATCACCAACAATAGAGAAACATCCACTACACTGAATTGGCTCCCAGAAGAAAGTAGGTATTTCTTCATGAGGTAACAATTCCAATCTCATGGTAAGTGTCACTTTAATATTTGAAGCATTTGAGTATGTTGGAAAGGGTGTTTTCATAATTATGGAACGTTTTCTTTGAAATTATACCTTTTTCCTTATTTGACCTTGGTGGTTGACATGGTTTCCTAGTAAGTGCGTCACCTTTGGGAAAATGATTTCTATTGGGGGGTTCCTTGAAGGGTAATCGTATTATTCCTCTCTCATACTTACCTCTTTGCACACTTCTTCCCCTACATCTCCTCATATTTTGGGGTTTTGGGTTCATTGACCCAAGAAGGGATTGTACCTCATTTCATGGGAAGAAGGGGTTGAAGGCCCAGAGTTGTTATAGCTAGAAAAATTCAAAAGACATAACCTATCCTTCTATATGCTCTCCCTAAGGTCCCAAGAGAAATAAAACGCTTCTCCATAAAAATGGACCTTTAAAAGAAAATGAATAAATTGTCCCACTCGATGGGGGAATGCATTTGTGGTGTCCTTTAATTTCCAGTACATATGGAGCTCAATATGTTCCTAACTTCAAGTGGAATTGTGGTGCTCTTTACTTTCCATTACACATAGCACTCAATGTTTGAACCATAAAAAAATGAAAGGAAAATAAAGGGCTTGGAAAAAAATTTCATTGAAAATGAAGGGATGCAGTTTACCCTCCACAAAGGAACCCATAAATGAGATAATATGATCCCTTGATATGTCAAGAAACCCATGCCTGATCCAGGTCGATATTGGTGGCCACCCACCTATTCTGATTGGCTCCTCTTGACAGTTTTTAGTTCAACATGTTCTTATTTACTTCTTTGTAATTGTGGGTTCTACACTTTCGGGGATATCTGAATCCCTACACATATTCCAGGTGGAGACTAGTGGTCTCCCATCTAATCTAACTCACTTATTTTGGAAGTTTTCATGTCAACACATCTTTTTGTACTTCCAGGGCCGTTTTGGGTCCCTAAACAGGTTTTTTGGGGATTTCCATAGTCAAACTGTAGACGAAGTCAGAGTTTGACAACACAATGTGTAGTTCTCAAAAATACCTTTCTAATGGGCTATCACACACCTACAACGAAGTTCGAATGCAAAATTTGTGACCTCGGGAAGTTGAGGTACCAACTTATCCATAGGGGCCCACATAACGTTTGGAGTTTCACTACCTAGGGTTAGGTTTTTGGATGTCGAGGGTTTTTTCATTCATGAGTAATGTTAAAAATGCCTCTAGAGCCTCATTGTAATCATTCTGCTCAGACAGATGCACGTAGAAAGCCACATCTCTTCTCAGAGATAGCTACCACCATTCGAGCAAGTTGTTTCGAGTTCTACAATTTACGGTTTCAACCTATTTTATTTATTCAATAGAATTTATTGTTCACTGGATATATGTTGTTGTTCTCCATATATCTATGTTATTGTATTCAGTCTGTTATTCCTTTCTTTCCGCTCATAAATCCGGATCAGTGGTATCAAAGTAGCATGCTTTTCTTTTAATTTTCTTCATGCATGTCCCCAACAAGATCTAGGTAAAAGAAGTTGGGACTTGAACCAATCGAGCCTTTGCAAGATTGGCCATGCTAAGCCTGAAAAAAAACCATGGGGTACAAGAAGAAAGATGATGGAGCAGGAGAACCTTTTAAAATGTTTCTTGAGGAAGCCCTTGCACAACAAAGGAACGAAATGATGGAAAAATTTGCACATATCCTTCGACAGTTGCCCACATGAGACACATATTCATCAAGCAGTCATGCAACCCCCTTCAAGGTAAATGTAAATTTTGATATTCCATTATTTGAAGGACTGATAGATGTGGATGTTGTAGATAAATGGTTGAATCTGCTCGAAGGGTATTTTTGGTCCGCATTTTTTTTTACGGGGAAAATATTACTTTTTCACTCCTCAAGGCCATCCCCCTTGTTAAGGACTGTTGGGATACTTACTCTGATCAAAGGGACATAGAGGAATTTTCAATACTTGTAGTTTCCCCCACATGGGATTCCTTCAGGGATGCCATTAAAGAGCAATACTACCTTGTTGGAAGATATGAGGACCAGTACACAAGATGGACCACACTGCGTTAAGAAAGGGACCATACAATACCATATTTCACCAATATTTTCCATACCGTGTGCACCAAATTGGGTATCAAAGACTCCAAATGAAATTTGGTGCTCAAATATCATGGTTGTCTGCATAGATACATTAAAAAAAAAATGGATTTTTTGAACATCACATCATTAGGTGCGGCTTATAGATATGTTGTCAAGATTGAGTAGAAATTTAAGAAGAAGAGGCGAGAGTTTGGATCTGCAAACACCTCACAGCCAAAGCAAGGAAAAATCATCCCCAACCCACAAAACTAGGGAATGAGAAAAGATGGTCGTTCTCAGTACAACCATTATAAGACACAACCCAAGAAGGGTAATGAGAAGTCGAAGAAGGACAAGGTAAAATTGTATGAATACCATAAAATCCCTTGGAACAACATTGAAGAATGTCTCTCTAAGCAGTCACTGGTGGCCGAGATAAAATATTCTGAGTCAGAGGCAGATTCTGACTCTGAATCAAATCCAGAAAGTGGGAAGCAGATCATCGATGATGAACCTAGTGCCATTGTCGTTACCACCAAATTCCAACCAAGTGAAACAGAAGAACCAGAGGAAGGGGAATGCCTCTTTCACTCACAGATGTGGGTAAAGGGAACTCCGCTACATTTCATTGTCGATAGCAGCGGTTAGAAAAAAATTATTTCAATAGAGTTCATCAAGTAGCTGGACCTATCGATAACACTGCACCCACAACCCTACACCATATCTTCGCGTCAGCGAACATTGTCGTCTTCCCTATAGCATCAAGCCCTTCAAAGACGAGGTATTGTATGATATTTCTCCCCTTGAAGTTTGTGATGTTCTTTTAGGTCATCCATATTTGTGGAAGTGGCATATTGTGTATGAGTCTAGACCCCACATTCTTATTATTACTTTGGGTAGACAATTGTAAAGAATACCAGAGGTAGCATCACCTATCGCTATTTCTTTAATCTTTGTTAAGCAATGCAGTAAGTTTATTTCATAGAATGGGAAGTTTGTCTTCTTTATGATCAGTGCATGTAGTAAGAAGAAGGTTTATGCCACATCTATGAACTTTACACATAGCCTCTCTTTGCGACAAAATAAAGTGGACAGGATTGTGGAAGAGTACAGAGACATATTATCCTCACCCACCGGGGTACCCATGCACTACCAAGTCAAGCATCCAATTGATATGACCCCTGATGCCCCACTTCCTAATGGACCAGTCTATCATCGCTCACTAATGTAAAAT
Organism: Picea sitchensis; assembly: GCA_010110895.2. NCBI lineage: Eukaryota > Viridiplantae > Streptophyta > Pinopsida > Pinales > Pinaceae > Picea > Picea sitchensis. The sequence continues at coordinate 123,493 of SNQJ01S0045858.1, forward strand.
GATGAGATCAAACACTAGATCCAAGAGCTACTTAAAAAGGATCACATCTGACCCATCTCCTCCCCTTGCATAAGCCCAATTTTGTTGGTGCAGAAGAAATGCGAGACCTAGTAGCTCTACATTGATTATAGAGAATTAAACAAAATAAAAGTCAGGAACTAGTACCCAATTCCCTGAATCAATGACCTTCTTGACCAACTCAAGGGGGAAAATTTCTTCAATAAGATTGACCTAAAGTCTGGCTATCACCAGATTCCCATCGAACCAATTGATGTGTTATCACCATAACGATTTTCAGGCAGGGTCGAGGTCTCAGAAATTTAGCAAGGAGCTACATCGTTGTGGAGGCATGATAGTTTGAATAAGAATGGTCACATATAGTGATGCATAGAAAAATATAGCGAAGACGTGGAAGTGATGGGACCCGACAAACCACAGATCTCAGGTGTCATATATCAATGGTCAGCAACCATATCGGGCATTGAAATAGCACGAGAGTTATTTGTTATAAGGAAGGTTGGGAAAAACACCATGGTTTTGTTTCACGGGCACGTGGCACCTTTAGAGGTACATTGCGGGGGGGGGACTATAGTGAGGAGCTACATCGTTGTGGAGGCATGATAGTTTGAAGAATACTTGTCACATTTAGCAGTGCATGGAAAAATATAGAAGAGACACGGAAGTGATGGGACCCGACCAACCACAGATCTCAGGTGTCATAGATCAACAGTCATCAACCATATCAGGCATTGAAATAGAACGAGAGTTATTTTTTCTAAGGCAGGCTGGGGACAACACCATGGTTTTGTTTCATGGCCACATGGCACCTTTATAGGTACATCAGGGGGAAAAGCGGGTGAGCATGAAACCGCTCAACCACGCCTCAATGTCACGTGTTCTAATGCCAATTGAATACGTCAAATCAACAATTTGTGTGGGGGAAGGCAACAGTCAGTCAAATCACGTCATGTCACTCATTTAGGTACTTTATGTCTGTGCGATGCTAGGTAAGAGCCACCAGATAACTAACTCAAAGGCTCATCATTCTAAATAGATTGGACAAACATGATAAACCAACATACCTGCAGGTACTCTTGTCAGTGGTTTATGATTAAAACTCAATGACTATCGCTCTTCAAAATATGGATGGCGTTATTCTGATCTAGGCAATCAAATCTCCATTCGTAAGTAGACTAATCTCAAACTGGATCAACTTCCTAATTTTTGTGAAGTTAAGGAAGATGTAAGTCGTGTTTTCTGCAAAACTGGGAGACATGGACAAAGCCGATCAAACAACATCCAGTGAAATAGGATTTTCAACTAACATGGAAAATCCATCAATGAGTAAGAAAGAGAATTTGATTGCACAGATATTAGCAACCTAATTCCATACTGACCCTATGACAGAACCAAAATCAGAGGTCAGACAAAATCCTATCATGAGGGATTTAATCATCAACGGACACGTGGACAGGCGCTACAAACAAGCAGTAAAGAGGAAGCAGAGCAAGCGATAGAAGACAAGAATCAGAGATGAGACGGGTGAAAGGTTTGGGGAAAATCAACCAGTCTGGTTGAACACTCTGAAAGAAGAAATCGCCAAGCTGGAATAAGTTCTCGGGTTAAATTGATTATGTTTCAGAAAATTTTGGACATATGGTGTTCAGTGAAAAAGCCTCAGATATGCCAGACTTGTTTATAACACTCCCTGTAAAGTAGGTGAATAGTTGTTATGCATTACTATTTTGTGTAACTGATCTCTGTCTTTAGACTATGGGGAAGTTGAGTCATTTTGAATCCCACATGTAAAATTTCTATATATATCATTCCAAGGATAAAGAAAGTATGGAGGAAAAAGGGGGCATGCCCTCGTTGCAGGTAGAATTTGTAAAATCATGGAGCTAAATTGAATATACGATGCAGAAGAAATTTTTGAACTGTTTATGAAAAGATTCTAATCAGCTTTGATATGAGTTTTGTCTTATTTCATAGTGTGTGTTTCCTCTGTCTTTAAATTTCCATTTACAATTTCTTCTTTTAAATTGGAGAGTCAAAAGTCTGGAATTCGTCTGATGATACTCTAGATTTAGAAATTGAAATTCATGTGATTCTCTTCTCAACTAATTCAGAATTCATTTTAATATGCTCTTATGCGGTTATGTGTTTCCCTTTTTCTTCTTTTTCCATGAAAATTTCAATTTGAAAACTCAGACTCATTACCTCACTTAGCCTTTCTCCTCTAGATAGTTCTAATGACCTTCTACTTCTTTATTCATTTCTGACTCCATAGCCCAAATGTCACCCCCATTTCTTCAGCAACTTTATAATATCCCCCCAAAACAAACCAAATCTAGCCAATGATTTCCAAAGAAATATCAAGTGACATGAGATCTCCCTCTATGAGTTGAGAAAGCTAGTGCCTCAGCTCTAAAGCTGGTTGAAACAGTTCCCTCTGTCATTTATGTATCAGCCATACAGATTTACAGAGTGCTAACATTTTGGAATTGTTTTTGGGGAAGAAATTGAAAAATATTCCCTGGGAAAGAACGACATGGTTGAGTTCTAAGGTATGCGATAAGTAGACACTTAGGCACATATTGGTTGGATTCCTTCTCTGGCCACTCCACACATCAAAAATCAGTTTGAAGGTGATTCCAGTGGTAGAAGAATCCATAAATTCAAATCTTCAATGATGACTCCACTCTCAATGCCTAATCCAGCTTCCAAAACATTATTGACGAATCCACTCAAGCTTCAAATGTAATTCAAAGACTCCACTAGAATATGAGATCCCTTGACATAGGTATGAAAAAACATTATGGAAGAAAACTAGTACTTAAAATTGGAGTTTTTCCAAGGCATTTTATTGTTTTTTATAAGTTGCCTTTGGTCCTTTCCTGAACATACTAAACAAATTATTCTTTATCTGCTGCATGAAAATGACAATCATAACAATCTTGAAATTATATATCCTCCCCTTAAATTTATACATATATCTCTTCATTTTGTGACTAATTTTGATAAAAATATCCCATCTAAGCCATGTGATAACCATGACCAAGTTGATGAGACCCATGTAGACAAGGCTGATATTTCACCTTTTGTACTTGATCCAATGTCCTCCAAGACCCAGCATAGATACATACCCTTGAAGCTTCCCCAAGTCCTCCACGATTTCCCTCCAAAGCACTATGAGTACCTACCTATGTTTGATGGGGGACCTGATACCATCTCAGTTGAAAAACACATCCAAGGGTTTGAGCATTTTATAGATTTGTTTGAGATTGACCATGATGATGTTTGTATGAGGGCCTTCTCTCAATCCTTGAAAGGAGACACCAAAGACTGGTTTAAACATTTGCATCTAGAGACAATTAGCTCATGGGAGGAATTGAAGGATTTCTTTTTAAATTTTTTGGGCAGGAAGAAATATTTGGATCTACAGCTTATAGAGTTCTATGCCTTAAAAAAGAAGAACAATGAAACTATTCCTATATTCAGTAGAAGGTTTTCCAGTATCTATTATAATTTTTCCAAAGAAATCCAACCCACTGAAGTTGTTTCCATGCTCCATTATGCAACCACTCTTCATCCAGATTTGTCTTTCCTCTTTATCGAAAGAAGACCTAAGTCCTTAAAACAAATGTTTAATGATTCTCAGGACATTCAACACAACATCCAAGCATGTAGACATATCCAAAGTGAGGGGTTGAATTCTCAAGAACATGAAAGTGAATATGAACAAAAAATAGTTGATTGAAATCTTGAGCACATAATTGACAATATCATAGGTCCTCTTGAAGTTTTCAATGCTCATAGTTTTGCAAAAAATTATATTCCACTTGGTGAAAGAGGAGGTGTTTATTTAGCTTCTGATCCATCCAATGATAAGCAGGGGGGTGATTGTTTTATGTATTCATTGTGTAGATGGTCAAGAATATGAATTTGCAAATCAGTTTGTTGAAGAACAGGTTGATGTTCCAAGTTTTTTATTGTTAGATGACATTGCATATGTTGATGATTTTCCTATATATGATGATTATGATGTTGAATCCCTAGAAAAACCAACTTCATGTTCTCTATCAAAAAATGTTCCTTTTCACAGTGTAATGAGAGCAATCAACCTACATATCACAGTTATAAAGAAGAAAGTATTGAATCAGATGAAGGGAATTCTTTACCTTTATTATTTTATTCATTCAAATTGTTGAAAGAAAATCCTAAGATCATCATTGAAGCAAAGGAATGTGTTTTAATGCCAAATCACATTGATTCACTGGAACAAATTGACAAGAAATTGCAGTAATCTTCTCATGTGTCTGATGACCCTATTACTTGTTATGTAGAGGATCTTGTCAGTTCAAAATTGAATCCATTGGTCGAAGATAAATCTGAAAATGAGTGTGTTAATCAATCCAAAGGAATTGATAATAGTGAAGAAAAGGAAGGAGGTTTTGAATCAGGTGATAGAACCTTGTCATTATGTTTTTCTTCTTTCAAATTGCTGAAGAAAAATGTTTATAATATTTCAAATCAGAAAACCTCCAGGCATGATGTTGAATATGAAGAAAACAGTGGACTTACAAATGAAAACTATCTTCCATTATGTTTTTCTTCCTTTGAATGGTTGAAAGCAAATCATGTTATAACAGAAGAAACAGGGAAGTCTGACTGCATTCACAATGGTACTGTTTTACATGAGGAAATTGTTATCAGTAAGGAAGACAAATAACATTCACATGCATTGAATGATCATGTAGCTGATTACTTGAAAGGATATTCCAATTCGGATTGCAACCTGTGTTTAACCACCAAATTAAAAAACAAGAATAAGTTGATCAAGAAATGATTGTTAAAGGTTATTTTCCTTCTCTTGACACTAACACAGATATTCAACAATATTTCCAGCAAGAGAAAGTGTTTCAAAGTTGTCTTTCTTCCCCTGAAAATGACGTGGTGGTCCAATTTATAAGTGGCCTAGACATGGATGAGGATTCTGAAACTGCATCTATGGAGACTCCAAGCAGCAAAAAAACAAATGAGATAGAGTTTTAAGAAAGCAACAAAACAACGTCTACCATTTCTCAATCAGAAATACAGAAAAATAATGAAAAGGATGATGCACATGATATGGATGTCATATTTGAAGATGTTCGAGAATGTAATTTTTTTGTTGATCTGTATGGAAGAGTAGACACACCTATTATTGTCATTTCATCCGAAAATATTCCCAAGATTGAAGAAATGAAGCAAGAGCAAAAAACACTTGTGAAGGAAGCTTGTTTTTCTGTCTTAGCTCCTTGTAAGGTAGCTAGAGAGGTAGTGGGGGGGCCTAGAGGGACCATAGTGATAATAGTGGAGGTCATTCAATGTAAGGTGGACTAGGTCCACTATATTATTAAATAATACCCACTATGGTAGTTAGATATAATAAATGGGTAATTAGATATAATAAATGTAAGAGGACTTC